>NW_026464612.1:0-13853 GCF_026875155.1 Cherax quadricarinatus
ACCGTGTGGATACTACCCCAATCTCTTTTCCCCGGTATCCCATGTACTGTTCCAAATCTCATAGGTGTGTCACCAAAAACTACTGGACCACCCAACATGAGTACACACATACATTAGCAAATCGGTTAGCATGTACATCCGGGAAGAGTGTATGTGATTATAGACCGTGAAAACAACCTTCACCTTCCCACACTGACCTTGTACATCTGATTGCAAGAAATTCATAACACAGCGTGAAATACATAGCACACAGACATAAAATACATCCTGTATTACACCCACTAGTCCTAAAAATTTCCCCTGTCCCCAGGGGTGGGAAACCTCCCCTCCCCCGGCTTTTCACAACCAATTATACATATACTATTGCAATAATACCCTGGTAACTCAAGATCCAAGCAAAAAATCTCCTTTGTTTGCCAACAAAGGCCAGTGAACTCATCGTAGATAAGGTTTCAATTTTAATAACCCCACTAACCCCAAACCACGGGTTTTATGTACATATAAAATCAATAAAAACAGAACACACATCATGCAGAAACAAAGCACACTCCAGGTATACACGAGTAGGTGCACAGGTTTTTACTTGTCGTGGGGTTTCGGAAGGAGATATGATGGATGAAGGTAAACACACTTGTGGATGGTAACACTAAAATGTCAGATTTGTGGTAAGGGAGGGGGCCCGGCCTGCCTGTTACTGCCTGCTGTATGTCTAAGCGTGGGTGAGGGCGAGGTAGAGTGACCCACTCACTCTACTGCATCCCGTGACGAATACAGTCACTAGGCTAGGGATCTTCTATATAACACATGGATGGTTTACTATGGTACTCAACTAAGCATATAACACATGTAAGGAGGATCAGCAACTAGCTGACAGCTCGGGCATGTTACGTATGTCGTCTCGACATACACTACTATGCTATAGGCTGAACAGGCAGGTGGTTCTTTGGGGTGATTCTATGCAATAACAAAGACATATGTAACTACAACTTTAAAGGATGGTATCATAATGGATGTTAACATAATGAGTTTTAAAATAATGGGTTTTTAACATAATGAGTTTTAACATAATGGGTGTTAAAGTAAAAGAGTTTTTAACGTAATGCATTTTCAAATTATAAGAACAAATCATTGTACAATATGGATGGAATTGATCGATCGATCTGTATTCATGCACTCTACGGATTTTGAGGAAGAATAAATATATATACAAGGGGGAATTAACTGCAAAGGGAATCTGGTGCACACAGAACATTATTGTAAAATTCTCAAATACGGAGGGAAAAGTGAACACAAAAAAAAATTCTGAAAAATATCTTTTAAATAACAAAACCACAGTTGACAATTTCCTTCATCTGGAATCAAATTTTATACAGACGTGTACATTAAAAACCAAATTCGCGAATGGTTATCACTCTTGGGGGATCGAATTCCTCTGCAAGGGGCTGACCTGCCTTGACTGGGGGAATTGAATGGTATCTACAAAAATATGGGGGTTTTCCCCCATTACTTGTCGATACGAAAAGCATACGACATTCAGGTTATTACTGATGAGTATTTGAGGTAGGGGTAATTCAACAGATTGCAGCATCTTCAATTACTGGGTACAATTCATCAACTCGCATACTAACTTCTATGATCTAAATGCGATTCTTTGTATTTACCATCAAAATTTCTCTAACCTTACGTATTGCCGTGATATGTTAACATCGATAAGGCCCAAAAACTTTTATCGAGCTTAAAATTGCAGAGTTTTGTTAAAATTGGCAGCATTACTCTCAAACCCTACTTTAATTTTTGATGGCTTAGCACGGCTTTTTTTTTTATTTTCTATAAATTCGCTGTTGTTTTTATAAATGTTTCACGGATTCTTCTAAAAACACTCTGAGCTAGCTGGTATGAGTTGCTATGAAATCATCGGGTTTAATTGGGTTTGGATGGATAAACAACTCATGGGGAAAACCCTTGTCTACACCATACAAGCATAATGGGGCGTAAGCCTATAAAGCTTTGTAAGCAAATTTATGGCACATTGAGCTCTGGATAACTTATCCCAAAGTTTCACTTGATTTGATAGGGCCCTCAAGACTCAATACTTTCTTTTTGGTTCTTTGCTAACCCATTGGGGCGGGAGATGGGAAAACAAGGGTGGATTTGGGAATTTTGTAAAAGGGTGCCAAATTTTCAAAAATTTTTTTTTAAGAATTCACCTCCTTTATCTGTTAAAGGATTAGGGGGAGCCTGCAGATAATGCATTTTTTAAAAACGCCATTTACTGTCTCTGCAGTTTATCTGCAAGAAAAACTAACTCACAATAGGGTGAAAGGTCTAATAACACACGGTTTGTTCCCTTGGGAGGGACATTTAAAATTGTTAAAAAATCAAACACAACCTTTCCCACGGTTTGCTAGTGGTTGGTACCCCGGATTTTTAGGCCCATTGACTTTTTCCTTTATTTGCATCAACACTACTTTCAAACAAGTCTGAAATGTCAGTTGCCATACTGGCCAAAAGAAATTCATCTCTTCGTTCACCGAACATCCATACCAGGGTATGCAACACCTGGTGCATCATGAACTACTGTAAGCTACTTTCACTAGGCTGGGGGAATTACTAACGGGGTAAACTCTTCTGCGGGCTTCACATCAAAAAAGATCTTTTGGAGCAGGAATCGAATCACACCAGACCCAGGGGATCGTTCTTTGGGATTCTTTACATCTCGGCAGTAATGGGGGATTGCAGTTCACACTAGGTCGTAAAGCATCTGCATACGTTGACTTGCCGGGTAAATTTCAAAAGTGGATTGAACTTTGATAGTCAAGGCCTCTGGCTAACCTTCCTAGTTTTTTATTCGGGAATAAAGGACAGGGGGTGCAGGGTCGTCAATAATGAACGGGGTACTGAAAATAATGTCTGGAAGTGTTTTTAAAACCTACCATTGCTAAAGTTTTTTGCTCCTTTACTGTAAATTATGTTCAGCCTTCGTGGGACTCTACTACAAAATGCAAATGCAATGCCTTGAATTCCCATCATCTTTACATACGGCACCTATCCCAATTTGATTAGCATCAGTTGCAGATAAAAGGGGCTTAAAAAAAATCGGGGAATTTTCAAAAGGGGTGGAAGTTAGCTTTTTTTTTAGTGTCGGAATGCTCCTTCTGAGGGAAGGGCCCCAAATGAAAGGAGCTCTTTCTTAAGAAATTTCAGTTAAATCTTTGAAGAAAATTAGCAATAAAGGGACTGTAGAAACCCTGCTAGACCCACAAAGGATTTTACAGCATCAGCTTTTTTGGGAGGGGAAATTTAGTACCCCGTTATTTTACTTTGATCAGTCGAAACCCCCTGGAGTGACTGGTGCCCAAAAGAAACTTAATTTCTTATCTGAAAAATTGACATTTAAACATTTGAATTTAAATTTTTCTTCAAGCTTACCAAGTATAATCAAGTCTTTTCAAAGTGTTCCAAATTTTGGGCATGACAATTATTCATCTAAGTACACCAAATGCTTTACCTTAAGATCTCTAAAGATATTGGGCATGTTCAGAGAAGTGAAGGAGAATATAAACCCAAAAGCCATCGAAGGGGAAAAAGATAATACCTGTGGGGGAATGCAGTTAACTCTTGGTGTCCTCGTGAAGAGGGACTTGCCAAAAAACCCCTTGTAACAAGTCCCGGGTCGAGAAGACTTTTTATCCCGATGGCGTAAAAAATCACCCAGTACAGGAATGGGGAAAATCTGGAATAGTTTCACATTTAACTTCCCAAGTCAATCACCGGGTGCCAAACCGTCCTTCTTAGGGACAGAATCAAGGGCCATTCCAGGGGGAATTACGGTGCAATAACTCCTCAAGACATTTGATTGATCAATTTTTCTGCGACAGCAAAATTGGGAAGAGGGTTTTTGTCGCAGGAAAAAGTGGTCTAGTACCCCTTTAAAATGGAATACGATGGGGGCAAAAATTTGTTTACCCTCCCTTCCCCCACCCGGTAAGGCAATAGCTTTACGGGTTTATTTAGCAGGCAACAAATGTTGACTTCTCTGGGAAGTCTGAGAGCTAAGTCTTTCTCTTTAACGGGGAATGGGTTGATCCCGTGGGGTGGGTGAGTCTCCCCGTTGAAATAGCACCGCCCACTGCGGTGGGACTCATCCTGTACTTGAAAAGGGTAAGGATAGGAACCAGGTCAAGGATTGGTATTTACTCTGAAGAAACTTGACCCGAATGTTACAAGGAAAAAAATGGGGTCTTACTGTCCTTACAACGTGAAGGAAGTTCAACAAAAAAAACCCTTTACCTTGCAAGAATCCGTCAACTAGGACAGTATCACCTCGGAAAACTAGAACAAAAACGACACTCTAGTGAAGCACTAGCCACAACAAATGTCTTTTTTGCAGCGGCATATGAATCAACAAATGCATTACAGTTTCAAGTAATCTTTTTCCCACAAGGCGCCCCGTGGGGAAACTACTACTTGGACTAGAGACATTGCGGAAAGGCTGAGCACTCAAAGAGTCTGATCATCCTCTGCACTTTAGGCAAAACATATCTTCATATCTAAGGTGATTTGGAAAAACAGATGGGAGTGACAGAGTTTTCTTGCCTGACCCTTTGGGGACGCTACGGAAAATGCATTGGGTTTTTAAATACTTAAAACCATAATCATATTCTGCGGCAGTAGCATATCTTGATCCCAAACTGGGAACCCCAAATGGAATGATCAATCGTCAATTTTTTGGGGATGCCCGGGAAGGGTTGAGCACAATGGTAAGTCTCGACGAAGCAAAACCCAGAGAAGGTCACCAGGGAAAGTAATTGGTCGACAACAAAAAAAAAGCATAAATCTCTACCTTGGGTAAAAAAGGTGAGTGAAGTTTGACCAGGACACGGGAGAAGGGAACCCCTACTCCACTAAGGGGGGTTTTCAGTAGTTGGTTTAAAAACAAAAATAACCTGAGAATTTTCTTTTGCCCCCGAGTCCCTGAACACATGACGGGGGATTTAATGAAACTTGTACTAAAGGACCTATCATTTTTATTTGGGGTTTTGTGCAAACAAAAGGGTGTGTTGCACGGGGAAGGCAGTTCCCCTTCATCCCCAAATTTCCCCTACATCAGAACTGTGAAGCAACATCAGCAGCACGATTTCAAACCAAGGCGCTTAAGGGTTCAAGGAATTGTGAAATGGGATGGTGTACTCATTATCACCTCTTCACGACTGGGCAGTAGACTGGGTGCTCGGGGTTCCCCCCTGTTGGGGGGAAAAAAAAGGCTGGTTTTGGTTATTCTGAGAACCCCGATCTCTATGTCCTCTCCTGGGTCTGTGTTGGAACGGCCACGGGAAAAATCTAGAAAATGGAGGTTATGAGAGCTTACACTGGATGTGTCATGACTAAGTTTCGTATAAATCAATAAGGGAAATTCGGACGGACTTATCAGCATTACGATGCCTCTTAGAGTGACTAAAGGGTTTTCAGGTTGGCCACGATAACCAATTGTACAAGTTCTTTGACTAGGGGTACTAAAATTGTACGAGTGCTGCAGGAAGAAACTCTTAACACTATTTTGGAGAAATCCCCCGCGAGTGATTTGTTTGGGGGATTTTGGTAGTACACAAACAAAGGAGGTACGGGAGTAGAAAAAGTGTTGACGTAACTTTCGTAAGGGAAGGTTCCCTCGGACACAAATTTCGCAATGGAAAAGAGCTGCAAGGGCCCCATTGGGGCATTTGGGGACTAAAATTTACACATACATGATTTTGGTGGATTAGCTGTTTAATAACTCCGAAGCTGCTAAATTAAAAACCCTCAAGAGGGTTTTTATTGTTTTTAAAGGTATTTGGAACTTTGACCGATTAAACAAGAGGACTTTTAGGTTTTTAGACGAAGAGCAAACTCACTAATGTTTCCCTCTGGCCCGGGCTCTACACACTAATTCCCTTAAGAACGACAAAAGGGATCGTTTTTCGCACTGGTTCAAGATAGTTAGGATTAACTCTCTAACTTCCACGGGTTAAATCCGAAGCCCTTCATACAACAAGTTAAAACACATCAAGGCGGCTTGGGAACGAGAAAAAAACTCCCTTTTCCGTAAAATTTAAAGCAACTTCTGATGGAGGACCATCTATGAGGCATTTGCTCTAGCATGAAAACAGTAAACCATTCTTCAGGTTGTCGGGTACCATTGAACAAGGGCATAGCATCAAAAAGGGAGTTTTTTTTTTTTTTTTTTTAATAGTTTATTATGCACCCCTACCCACCTGTGGGCGGTTCAAAAGTTACAGAGATAAAAAATTGGGTCCAGGACGGGACTCCAAAGTTTTGATAGCTGAGCAATTTACAAGGTAAGAACTAGTCGGTCATAATCAAAAACCCAATTACAAAGGGTAAAGAGCTCCGTAACTGCTCACACTATAATAATTGCAAAGGGAATAAAACATAACACATTAATCATGAAATTTTAAAAAGGGAATACCCAGGTAGACTGTCACAATCATGACAAGTTTTAAAGGTAATGAAAGATAAACCTTATCCATGATTTCAAATCATAGACAATTTTCAGAGTAATGAGCATTTAAAAAACAAAATAGGGAATTCATCCCTTGCCCAACAACAATGTTGTAGGTGCCTTCTCTCCTCGGAAACGCCTTGCAAACAGCAGAAGTTGCCCAGGGATCTGCTGCTTGCACGAGCACCATCGACCCTCCCAAGAGGTCCCAAGAAAACCCTGACTCCCTTTGCAGCCCCAAGGAGAGCTGTCCAGGGCATTCAGCGTCCTGGTGGACGCCAAGTTTTTGAAGATCCCCGGCCCCCGTTGCACGGTTTGAAACTTGAGGAACTGAGTACACATCCTGTGGCAAAAACCCGGGAGCTGCCTCGCGGCGAACTCCACGATGTGTCCCCCGTAGTGGAAGTTTCCGTGAGCCCGGCACTCCCTGCGGCTGCAGTACCTTGCTGAAACGTGGGGTTTGGGGGGAAGTACCCCCTACGATGGGGGCACTGGGAGTTGGGGGGTGAGGGGGAGACGCGCAGGGGAGGGGTTATGAGAGGGTCATGTTTACTACAAAACGCCCCCCCCTCCCCCGAGCGGGAGGGGGGGAAAGGGGCTGACCCGGGCCTGACTCAACAACACCAAACCCTCAAAACTCAAACATTCACTATTTTTCGCTGAAACGATGCACGGGATTCGTTGCTCTCTGGTTCTTCCAAAGCATTTACCTGAGCTTGTTTTAAATAGGGACCGGGCAGCCTCTTTTACCAGGACTATCCTTTAAAAACCCGCAGCTTGCCCGCACCCAAAAACCCGCCGGGGCGGCCGCCAAAAGCGTAGCATCATAAGGACCCGACTAAAGTTGCGAAGGCTCGAATCTGATGTGTCTATTGTTTGATAAAGAATTACTCGAATTTTGGACTGATGCATTAATGGTTGTACTAGCAGAATGTGCTGAGGCATCACTCGAGAAGACTTGAGACATGTTTGCAAAATGTAAAACAAGAATTTAGAGAAATAAAAGAAAATGTAACTGAGGAACACACAACACAGTGAACTTAAATGGGAAGAAATTACTTAACTATTCTGCATAAGTAAATAAAATTGACAAGTCACACTGTAAGCAAGGAAACTCACACTCACAAAAGAAAATACTCAACTGAATAAGTAACACTTTGAAAATCAAGAGAAATTGTACTTTACTCAAATCTAATTTTACTCAAATTTACTTTAAATTGAATTAATGGCACAGTGAGTTGTCTTTACTCTCAATGCAATAGGGAAATTCAACAGCAAATGATAAATCAATCAAAAATGTTAAAATGGACTCAATAAAACTTTTGCAAAATTAAAACAAACTGGGAAAACAATTCACTAAAAAGAAAAGAAAATGGCACACAAAGAATAAAATATTATGCACAGAAAAGAGCATATGAAACTGCACTGAAATAAACTGTAACAATATTGCAAATAACCATTACTAATCAAAAGTACTGCACAACACTACTTAAAATTTCTGAAAGAAAAATTTTAATGGCAACACAATGTTTACTCAAGAATTATTGTAAAATGAGTCAATGTGCAATAATAAAAAAATAACACACACAAGAAAATACAGTTTACAAGAAAAAAAATATTATTGAGGAATGAACTGAGTGAACACTTTAACTCTTAATTGCAGCTTAAGCAACACTTACTGAACAAGCAAAAGAATGATTTACTTTAAAAGAAGAACTTAAAAAAATGCACTAAGAGTGAATTTGTTCAATGAAATATAAAATAATAGATGCAAAAACAGAACAAAAAAGTTTGAACACTTACAGTGATGCAGAACACAACACATCAATATAAACACAATACTAGAATTTTCCTTGCTATGAAACTTGAGGTATGAAAATTTGTAAAATAATTGTCTTGCCTTGCACAAAATAAATGCCACTATTGTCTGGGGAGATAAGACAAATTAGACACTGGTTAAATGAAAAGAATTAACACAAGAATGTTAAAACCCACACAGAGAAAACAAAACAAGAATACACAAATGCTGCGAGAAAAAATATAACAGAAAAACACTGAGTTGTGATGCAGAATACAAGGTAATAAATTACTGAATTACTTCACTGAAATACTGTGAACACAAGGTAATGTGAACGGGCCGGATTACTGCATAGGCAAACTAGGCATTTGCCTAGGGCCCCGTGCATTTGGGGGCCCCGCACATTTGGGGGCCCCGCAGTCCAAGGGGTTCAGGGGCTCATCCAAAAACTGCGCACATGGTGCAAGTGCAAAGGGGTCCCCTCCAAAAAGTTCAAGTGTTTGGAGAGTAAAATTGATTTTTAAAAATTTAAAATCAAACAAAATAAATATGAAATAAAATAAAAAAAAAAAATAAATAAACCTAACCTAGTGGCAACACTCAAACCGCCTTTGGTTTACATCAAAAAACAGCTGTGTTTTCCGCTAATTGGGTGAGTATGGGAGATTCCTCTCCAATTTTCTGTAGTAATTACACGTTATCAGACTTGTACTGTGAAAAATTAACTGAAGTGTTGTTGATAGACTTTGTGTGTATGGATAAATGTTTGTTTTCGCCTCTAATTTTTAAGGGAGGTACCCTGGTAGGGTTACTTGACCAGTAAAAGAGCATGGACCAGTAAAGACCCCATTTTTGGTGAATATACTATAAAGAAAACCTAAAAAACGCAAACTGACTTCGTTTGTAGGTTTTAAAAGCACTTTGTCCTGTCTTTAAGTCTTTATCATTTCAAAAACAGATCTCAATTGATTGATGTTCTACATCACTTCCGTCGCAAAATGCTTAGTTTTCAAAGTTGCGATGGAAGTGATGTAAACATCAATAATTTACTACATATTTCCCCAGAAACCATAAGCCACATCAGAAAATCGTTGGTTGGGTGAAACTGAAAATTGTCCCTGCATTCTTTAATTCTCATGCCCCTTATCTATGGTGGTAGGCCATATAATCATGCAAAACATAATGTTTAGTTTAGTTATAAAAAATGGTAATATAAAAAAACCATTGTGCATTGTTCTTGGACTCGGTATAAATTTCTGTTTAATTTAAATTGGAGATCAAGGAGGATGAATTATTTAAAATATTCGTAGCCAAATCACTAACCTAATCTATGGTAAAAGTTCTGTATATGACTCCTTTCTGGAAAACGTTTTGAATTTTTAGATGCGCACCCAGAGGAAAGGGGGCTACAAGGGCCATATCCCCCCAAATTGACAGAAAAAAAATTAATAATAATTAAAAAATTAGTAAAAAATTGATAATGAAAAATTTGTATTTGCTTTGTTTTCCCAGACGTGATACATTCCTCATTATGGCATCTCGTGAACGTGATGTTGGACGTTCTTATGGCGAGTGGGTCACAGAAAAGAAAGAAGAAAATTCAAGAAGAAGAACAGAAAAAGAAAGATGTAGGAAGCTGCAGAAGATCACAGACATGCTCACGAAAACAGTTTCTGATGTTACCAGTACAGTTGAATCTGCAGATACGTCAGATCATACAGGAAGCCCTCCCTCCATTATTTCTCAGCCAGCATCTACTTCTTTTGTGCCCTCCTCTCAATGTCTCATCGGACATTTCATCCACAGGATTTGTCTTAAAAGATCCTGCCTCATGGCCCCAAATGTAATCCAATTCTCTACGTAATGTTTCATTGCAGAAAACTTCAGTCAAAACTCTGAACATTGACTTTAGGAAATCAGCAAGGATTTATGATGATGGAAGTCGTCGTTGTTTAAAGTCATCTATGTTTTATAGGAAGCTTGCAAATTCAGAAACTGTGAAAAGTTTCATGGATGGTATACTCTGAAAAGCTCAGGAAAAGTGTACTGTTCAGCATTGCAAGCTGTTTTCTACAAAGAAAATACCTTCACACAGGGGTTCAAATGACGGGAAAAATTCCAAGCGTTTCGAGGAACATGAAAACAGCACCACTCACAGGAGCTGCATTTTAGCCAGTGTATTTCGTGCACAGAAAAAGGCTAGGGATTCTCATTGGGAAAAATCAAACTGAAAAGAGCGCACTTATTGGAGAAAGTTCTAGAAGAGTTGTGCTGGTTGTAAATTCTTAGCTCTAAGAAGACTTGCTTTTGGGGGAAAAAAAATGAGGTTTTTGGTTAGAAAACAATGGCAATTTCCTTTAGGGTCATAAAAACTTTTTACCCACAATTCGATTCATTCTTAGCAAATCATGTGTCACGCCTTGGGAATGCAGGAAGAGGCACTGTATCTTACATGTCATCTACTATATGCAATGAATTTATTGAACTGATGATAGAAGGTCCTCAATAACATCATAGCATCTGTGAAAACTGCAAAATACTTTGCAATAAGTGTAGATTCAACACCAGATATTTCACATACAGATCAATTGACTTCATTGTTCACTTTGTCAACTCCAGTGGTAAGCCCGTAGAGCGCTTTATAAAATTCATTCCTCTTTCAGGCCATGATGGAAAACAATGATGAATGTAGTACTGGATTACTCTGCTTGAACATGATCTTCTTTTTATGGATTGCCGTGGCCAGTGCTACGACAAATGCAGTTTAAATGTCGGGTAAATGTAATGGATTGCAAGCCGTATCAAGCAAATCAACCCACTTGCTGAATATGGCCCCGCTCAGCACATTCTCTTAATCTTTTTGGGTCATGTGCTGCGGAGTGTTGTGTCGCTGCAGTTTATTTTTTTGGACTTTTACAAGCCCCTCTTTAATTTTTTCTCTGCTTCAACGCATCGGTGGAGTATACTCAAGTCAAAACCATTCATGGAGATGTCATCAAATCATTATCAACAACAAGGTGGTCAGCGCGCATGATGCAACACATGCTTTGAAAGACGCTTTGTTGAAATTCGTTCTGCTTTGATCCCAAATAGCAGAGGATAAAAGGGCCAGACAGCAACTAAAAAGAAACGAAGCAGCCAGTTAGCATCAAATTGGAAGATTTTTGAATTGGCCTTACTCTGTGTGCTTTGGGACTGTATACTGGAACTGTTAAATGCCACGAACAAGACACTTCAGAAAATTGAAATTGAAATGGCTACTTGTGCTAAACCTCTATGCAGGCTTAGTGGAATTTGTAAGCTCACTTCGCAATGTCAGGGGCGAGACTGTTCAACTGCCTCCCAGCATACATAAGGGGGATTACCAACAGACCCTGGCAGTCTTCAAGCTGGCACTGGACAAACACCTAAATCGGTTTCCTGACAGCCGGGGGCTGTGGCTCGTACGTTGGTTTGCGTGCAGCCAGCAGCAACAGCCTGGTCACCCGACCGGGCCGCGGAAGCGTTGACCCCCCGGGAAATCTCTCCAGGTAAACTCCAGGTAAACTCCCGGTAAACTCCAGGTGATGAAGCTTTTGAAATGTTTGAAGAGAAAACTAATGCTGGTGAAAGACTACAGTTACCGGTCTGATCATCAGCGGTCAAGGAAGAGGAAAAACGCAATTTTGAAGAGCCAGACAATGAAATTTTTGTTGTTACCAAGGCAGAAATGTAAGAAGCTACATACTTTCGTCATTCTGGATTCACTGATTACGAATTGGTGAAAAGAAAAGAAATCTACCAGAATCTCAATGACAAGTTTGGATTTCGTTCAAAAATTTCTACTATGCCAGATGCAGAATTGAGAGAAGCTGCATTAAAGTTGCAACAACACCTTTCAGCAGATGTTCCCGGACACATTTGTTGAAGAAATAGTTCATTTTTCTGGGTGTATGAATCAGATTAAAGCTCCCCCTGAAAAATGTGCGCCCTCAGCTGCCCTTTTAACATTTAAGAAATGCAGGTATCCCTCAGAAACCTTCCCTAATGTTGACATAGTGTATCACCTTTACCTAACCCCTTCCAGCTATAAAATGTGAAGGAGAACGTTCATTTTCTGTTTTGGAAAGAGTGAAAAACCAGCTCCGTTCAACACTGAGCCAAGACAAATTGTGTAACCTAGCCTTATTGACCATTGAGTCTGATCTAAACAAGAAATATTGATTTTCAGATATAATTGATGATTTTTGCCAATATGAAATCCAAAAAAAAAGTTTATTTTAAAAAGTGCCTGTGAATATAAACAATTCTTTACTTTCTTGAGTTTATTTTGATTTGATAGTCTTATGCATGATGCAATGATAACAATAATGGTCAGTGATTTATAAAGGGAATAATAGTGCTGTAGTGGTTATGCTGAATATTTTAAAAGGTACTGATGTCACTACTTTAATAGCCCTAATCTAGTAATACTATGCTGTCTTGAGTTTATTCTCTTTAAAAAAGCATGATTTAACAAGATAGTTATAATGGCTGTTGGTAAATGGGTTTTGGTTGTTTGATGTACTTTCCCTATTAAATTTAATCAATAGCCAGAATGTATTTTATTAGACCTTAAACAGGCTCACACCAACCCCCCCACCCCCAAGCTGGAAGGGGGCGCTTCGCTTACCTGTAACTCAAAGGGGCCCCGCCAATCTGGGAAAAGCCTAGGGCCCGGAGGACTTCTTAATCCGGCCCCGATTGTGAAGTGTTTAAAACAAATTTTATACTGCTTTATGTTGCACACAACAAGGAAAAAAAAAACTAAGGTACTTACTTCAAGTATTAAAAAAAGAAGCACAAACACAACAGACATAAAATAATGCACGAAATTAACACTGAAATTTAAAAAGAGAAAAAAAATATTAAAAGCAAACAGTACATAATAAACACTGAGGTCTAATCAAGAGTTACTGAATGTCCATAAAAAAATCACTGGAAACACAAAAAAGAAAATTCTCAACACTCCAAATGTCTCTATGAAAAATATTATCACTGTTTGCGACGTGTTGACGAAGTGCGTGGTCGAGGATGGTTATGTCCTCTCATGGCTGGCTGCGTTCCCTGCCTACTCTCCATGTGATCATTTGAATTTGTGTTAAATCGACGATGGACCCACACAGGAGGCTTTTAACGATGGTGCCACTGATTTAAAAAACACACTCTGGCTCTTGACCCCTATGTGGTCCTTAAATATGGTGCTAGAACCCGTAATAAGGGTAGAAAACAATGGTAGTGGTTGGGGGAGGCGGCTGAGGCAGGGTGGTGGCGAGCACCGTGTGGTGACTGGGCCTATGGGATGAATGACATAAGCCTCCCCGGGGACACCGCACTAGGAGCGAAAAAAATTCTAAGCCCAGGCTGGCTTAAAAAAAAACCCATGGAAATACCACAACACCACAGGGATTAAAAGCACTCAGAATGGCTAGAACTTGAAGCACAAAGCGATGAAGAAGACTGTACTCACGTGGCATTTCTTGAGTTTCGGGTTGTCACCTGGGTTATTGCTGGCTGGCTTTGCTTAACCCCTTTACA
>NW_026464613.1:0-14216 GCF_026875155.1 Cherax quadricarinatus
ATGGGTACCTCACAAAATTCACCTCCTCTGAGCCTTTTATTACCCTCTGTGTCCATGTATTGTTTGTAATGGCTTGATAAGCTCCTGGGGCGAAACGTTGCCACAATAAATGTCACATTAGTTGCACTTGTGTCCTTTGCTTTACATACCTTGTACATGTACTGGTAGTAATAAGATATTATTATTATTTGTCAGTACTGTGTATATCGGGGCGATCGTCAACACTCTGGTTGTCGTGTAGCTATTTAGCAGTTCCTGTTCCAGGTACCATCTTCAGTATGAAAAAGAGATTCCAAGGATGCTGAATCCCTACCCTTCACCCATGTTATGTCCTTGATCTTGACATAAAATTATAAAAGATGGTGGGAGGACGAGAGAGATACAGCAACACGCTTATTATAGAAAGATGAACAAGGTAGGTGCGCCATTTATATATTTTGAAATGACGCCTTCAAGGCTGTGAGGGAATGGTTTGAAAAACCGACAAGTTGAAGTTTGAGACACTTGTGCAGCTATGGGAATCTTTTTTAGGAAACGTTTCGCCACACAGTGGCTTCATCAGTCCAATAAAAAGAGGAAGGCATAAGGAGAGGGAGTATGAGGTAATCAGTCCTCGGCTGGGTCGATGTGTTCAGCCCATCAGTCAATCAATCTTGATTGATGGACTGAACACATCGACTCCAGGCCGAGGGACTGATTACCTCATACCCCTCCTCTCCTTATGCCTTCCTCTTTGTATTGGACTGATGAAAGCCACTGTGTGGCGAAACTTTTCTAAATAAAGATTCCCATATACTGCAAAAGTTTTCTCAATCTCCTTCAAGGCTGATGATCACAATTTATCTCTCCACTGCGTTGTTGTTACATATTTACTCTCTGTATTCGACAAAAGAATCCTACTGTACTGGCGACAATTTTGGGAAGTCAAGATTACCATACTATTGCACGTGTGGTGATGAATGGTTTTGAAAACCGACAAGTTGAAGAATTGAGACACTTATGCAACACATGGGAATCTTTATTGAAGAAACGTTTCGCCACACAGTGGCTTCATCAGTCCAATACAAAGTAGAAATGGGTAAGTGGAGTAGAAGTTCGAGGTAATCAGTCCTCAACCTGAATCGATGTGTTCAGTCCATCACTCTTGTAGGAAATGCAGCATAGGGCCAGAGAGGTGAGGTTTAAGCAGGAGGAGGCGGGATCACAGTGGGACCTGCCACTAGTGTAAGTAGGTCGTCGTCCAAAGGTTGGGCAAGGGTTGAAGTCTTTGTACCAAGATTCCATGATGTTGCAGTGTCTGACAGATGTGATGAATGGTTTTGAAAACAAGAGTGATGGACTGAACACATCGATTCCAGGTTGAGGGACTGATTACCTCGAACTTCTACTCCACTTACCATTTTTTACTTTGTAATTGGACTGATGAAGCCACTGTGTGGCGAAACGTTTCTTCAATAAAGATTCCCATGTGTTGCATAAGTGTCTCAATTATTGCACGTGTATCGTACTCGTATACTTCCAGGTATCGTATACCTATTTTACCGTAAAAACTGTAATTGTTAAAACTTCAGAAAGAAATGTTTACTCAGTAAATATCACTGAAATATTTTTAACTTGTATGTTGGTTAAATTATGATTCATTTCCAGTACAATATTAAAAAATTGGGTTGGGCAAATATTTTGTTGATAAATTAGACACATGTGCAACTCTTGGGTATCTTTATTCTACTCAAGATTGATGGACTGAACACATCGACTAAAGGGTTTGGGGACTGATTACCTCATTCTCCTCCTGTTCTTCAAGTTCTCTCCTATGTTGGACTGAGAAGCCACTGTGTGGCGAAACGTTTCCTCAATAAAGATACCGAAGAGTTTGCACATGTGTCTAATTTATCAACATGTCGGTTCTCTGAAACCATTCATCTACAAATATTTTGTTTAGTGGGAATGATTGTAAATGCCCTGCTATTATGGGCCAACAGGCCTGCTGCAGTGTTCCTCATTTTTTGTTCTTTGTTTGGACTTCAAACTTCTCAGTGAAAGGAGGAAGAGTCAAGTTTGCTAAGAGTTAGAGGCTTGTTAGGTAAGACACATATGCAACAGTTAGGTATCTTTATTTCGAAACGTTTCGCCTACACAGTAAAGGGTCCATCCTGTCACTTCAACTCCATGTTGTTTCAGACTATGGAACAATGCTCTTCTCCAGACTGAGGGACTGACCACCTCAAAACTTTTAAGGGTGTTTGGGCTGATTACATCGTCTTCAAGTCTCTTCTGCTTTATCAACTTTTTCTGTACTTGACTGAAGAAGCCTACTGTGTAGGCGAAACGTTTCGAAATAAAAGATACCTAACTGTTGCATATGTGTCATACCTAAACAACCTGTCGGTATTTTATACCATTTTAATGTTCAGTTAGAGGCTTACTATAGCTCTCCTTGGAGATATTCTGGGATATAAATTTTAAAATGCCCCAAAAAAATCCTAGCGAGCATTAAGCTTGGTGCGTGGGCCCTAGTGAACGTGGGTTTTTAAACCCAAGAATGATAAGAAACATAAGCATGGGAGGAACACTGCAGCAGAACCTGTTGGCCCATACTAGGAGGTCCTTCACAATCCATCCGACTAATAGAATATTTGCCCAACCCAATTTTCAATGCCCCCCCAAGAAAAAGTTTTTGAAAATTTATTTTCGGTACAACCCATAAACCCACCCCTTAAACCATGTATTTATCCAAACCTAAATTTAAAAGTCCCCAAAGGGTTTTTTACCTTCAATAACCCTACAGGGGGACTTTGTTATGTTAAAAACCCAATTTTTTGGAAATAAAAAAAGGACCAATACCTACAGAGCAATTTTGTAACCCTCAATAGGAAGAAAGATGTTTGGAGGGCCGGTTTGACTAGAACCTCAACTAGTCAACTAAAAACAGAAGGTAAGGGACCCGTAAAATACTGAGGAGTGCGGGGACGGGGCAAGGAGAGGATATGAGGGTGTTAGAGTGGAATGCTGGTAAGTGAAAGTTTATAGTAGTAGGGGGTGGAGTGGGTAAAACGGGGAGGGAAAAATTAATAGTAGGGTAGGTGGAAGTAATTGTAATGCTTGTAGTGAAAGTTATAGTAGTAGGAGGTGGAGTAGAGGAATGCTGTAGTGAAAAGTTAAGTAGTAGGTAGGTGGAGTAGTTGTAATGCTGGTATGAAAGTTTATAGTAGTAGGTAGGTGGATAGTGGTAATGCTGTAGATGAATGTTAAGTAGTAGGTAGGTGTAGTAGTTGTAATGCTGTAGTGAAAGTTAAGGTAGTAGGTAAGGTGGAGTAGTGGAATGTGAAGTGAAAGTTAAGTAGTAGGTAGTGGAGTATTGTAATGAGGCTGTATGAAAGTTAAGTAGTAGGTAGTGAGTAGTTGTTAATGCTGTAAGTGAATTTATAGTAGTAGTTAGTGGATTAGTGGTAATCTGGTAGTGAATGTTATAGTAGTTAGGTAGGGGAGTTAGGTAATGCAGGTATGAATGTTATAGTAGTAGGTAGGTGAGTAGTGTAATGCGTAGTGAATGGTTAAGTAGTAGGTAGGTGAGTAAGTGGTAATGCTGGTAGTGAATGTTATAGTAGTAAGGTAGTGGAGTAGTGGTAATATGCTGGTATGAATGTTATAGTAGTAGGTAGGTGAGTAGTGTAAAATGCTGGTAGTTGCAATGCTGGTAGTTGTAATGCTGGAGTAGTTGTAATGCTAGAATTATTCAAGTAGTATAGTCAATATTAGTATAGTAGAATGTGATAGATCATACCAAATACGGACGTTGTCCCGTTCTGTTCTACCTCCAGCGTGAACTTGCTTAGGAGTTCAGAGTTGTCAATATTAGAAGACAGCCGGAAGAACTAAATCTCCTGAGGGCCCCTAGTTGAGTGACATCCACCTAGTTACGTCATGTAGATAAATTAGACACATGTGCAACTCTGGGTACTTTTTATTGAAGGAAACGTTTCGCCACACAGTGCTTCATCAGTCCATACAAAGGAGAATCTTGAAGGACAGGGAGGAGAATGAGTAATCAGTCCCTCAACCCTTTGAGTCGATGTGGTCATCCATCAATCTTGAAATAGAATACGGCATACGTGTGAGAAGGAGCTATAAACCCGTTGGCAGGAGAGGGCGCAGTCATAGGTCGTGTAACATTTGTTCAATGTGAAGATAGGTCGTCCAAGAATTTAGGCAAGCGAAGAATTCCCAAGTATTAAGATCCCAAGAAGTTGCAGTGTCTGACCGTTGTAGATGAATGGTTCAGAGAACGAACATTCGGTTCTAGTTACGTCATGTTACATTAGGTGTAGTGGAAATGACTACATCTTATATATTACCACAATTTTTAAAGAGGTGGACAGGTAAACCAGCCCGGGGAAAGCCCTCGGTCAGATGACCAAAACTCAACGGCGGGTCATCATGTATGACCGCGTCAGGAAACACTTGTCCTGTTGCCTGTTTTCTCCACCAGGTAACTTAACCTGGTGAGGGAAAATCGCGGGTTTCACGCAGCTTCCAAATATTTGATGTGGGCGTTATTATGATCCAAACTAAAACTAACCGTAAAACGCAAAAAGAATGTGTTGTGACCCACCAGTGTTTGTGGTTGTGAACCACCAGGTTGGGTTGGTGATCCACCAGTGTTGTGGTTGTGATCCACCATTGTTTGTGGTTGTGATCCACCATTGTTGTGGTTTGATCCCCCAGTGTTGTGGTTGTGATTCCACCAGATGTTGTGGTTGTGACCACCAGTGTTGTTGTTGTGACCCACCAGTGTTGTGGTTGTACCCACCAGTGTTTGTGGTTGTGACGCCAACCAGTGTTGTGGTTGTGACCCACGCAGTGAGGTAAGGATGAGACCCACCAGTGTGGGTGGTTTTGACCCACCAGTGTTGTGGTGTGACCCACCAGTTTGGTGTTGTGACCCACCAGTGGGTGGTTGTGACCCTAACTATGTTGTGGTTGTGACCCACCAGAGTTGTGGTTGTGACCACAACATGTTGTGATTGTGACCACTAGTGTTGTGGTTTGATGACCGGGGGGGCCTCGGCATTGTTGTGGGAATGTGGAGCCCGAGGCAGGGCATGTATGGATGGAAGGGATGGCGAATGGCGGTAGTATGAGATCGAGCTGTGGGACATGGGGGATATACCGCTAAAAACAGTTCAGACACGAATCTCGCGAGCTTCTCTCTGCATGTCGAAGAGTTAGCTACAGAACACGACAAGGTCCAGCAACTACCACCCCCCCCCGTGTTGAGTAGTGCTTGCTGGAACCTTGCGAGTCGTCTTCCACTCCACCATCAGGATTTGGTGCGTCGGTGGTTGCCGACCGGATGGGTAAGAAGCCTCTTGCTGCCTGATTCATCTTCGCCTGTTTGACTGCACGCCATACAGCCAGTCTCGCCACCACTCCCAGGATATAACAGTGGCTCCATCAAGGTACAGTTCACCTCCACAGTGTCCTTGCGCCAGCAAGTACGTGTGTCTACATACACTACTTGCCTAGCTGAGTACTCCTCACTTTTTGGCCGATTGTCCACCTCCAATTACATCTTTTCGTAAATAGACGATGCCCTTCGTTGCCTTCCACATCCGACCCCCCTCCACTCTCCCCCAACCCTCCCACACCTGCCTCTGCTTCTAATAAATCCAATTCCTTCTCGCTAAACCTCAAATTTTTCTACCCCTGATGCCACTATCTGTCCGGAAAATTTATAAAGATCAGATCACTGGTGCATCCTCAACTTAAAGTCTTCAAAACCAACTCAGGCTTCAAACTCCTTCTTGACAAACATTCCTTACGAGCAAACACCTCAACCGAGACCAGACAAAAAACTTCTCAACTCGCAGGCTTCACCATATTGGACTCCTGAGCACCGTGCCAAAAGCACAGGTCATGCTAAACACGTAGACTACACTCTCCTGACAGACTATGACACAGACCAAAGAAACTTAATAAAAGATATCAGTACTAAGAAGAGGGTCAAAGTCTCTGTTGACGATATTTAGCAGACCAGAAAACTCTACCATTTCTCAAAATACGCTGTTCTACTCCTGCTGACCCTCTACACTCTTCAGTCAAGGAATCTTTGCCCAAGACCATCCGTCATTCCTCCAAACGCTCTCTTCACTGCCGAACTTCCACCCAATCACACAATGTCTTAAATGCTACAAATTCGGCCACGACAAAAAACACATGCAAATCTACACAAGTCTGATCAAGATGTTCAGAGCATCTGGCCACTTCTCGAATACTTGCACCTCCCCCTTAAATTTCTAAAACTGAGGCGGTCACGACTACAACTGCAGTTGCAAATTCCTGCCCCTTCTAGAAGCACATTCTCTCCTCCCTCTCAGAGCAAACAAACTCCCTCCCTCCCCCACCCATTCCCTGCTCCTCCCTCCCCTCCTTACCCTTCCCCCCCTTCCACACCTCCCTCCCCACTCCCCCAATGCCTGGGCCTCCCACGCACTTGGTCTACCCTTCTACTCCTACACACATCAAACACCAACACACAGTCCTACAAGCACTTCCTCCTTCTACACCCACACTTAGACTACAAAACTAACTGTCAACTTGCGCACTGCAGCCCACTCTGCGATGGAATCTCACAAGCTTACCAATCAGACTTACTCCATGTCCTTAACCTAATCTTGTCTGCTAACAATCTTCCGCTTATAATTATCCCTCCTTCCCTGCTTCTCTTCCAAGCTCCTACAACCTCTCCCTCCCTTCCTCCGTCCCACCCCCCCCACTTCCTACTCCCACCAGCTCTCCTCCTCCACTACCTCCTCTTTCACTACTTCTACACCTCCCCACCAACACCCCTACTGCTACTGCTATGGACCACCTCTCCCCCCCACTTCCTTACCCACTTCATCGCCTTCCAAAGCTTCCACTTCCTCACAGCTACCAAAACTTCCACTCCTCTGCATCCCATTCGCCCACTCACCACAACCAAAACCTCATCCAGGTCCAACTCCACCTCCTCGCAGACCAAAATCCACTCAAACCTAAACCTACCCCAACTCTAACGGAACAGTGGCAATATAAACACAAATGCAGTATAATGGGAACCTTAATTGACTACGTTTCGCCTCACAGTGGTCTTTTTCAAAGTCACAAACAGAACTACCTGGGGATGGAAGGAACCGCGAGTATTTATAGTCCCGGCGCAGGTCAGGTGAAGAATGCTGCAGTCTGATTATGTACCGAGTTGGGTTATGAAGAGTCAAAAAACTTGGGTAGCTTGGAAAAGGATACTGGACAAGTTTGTGAGCAGAACCTTCTCAGTGTTACTTATGTGGATAGCGGATGAAGAAGTTTTCTGGCAAGTGTTCAGCTAATGTTATAGAAGCCCACAATTCTGTTGAAGGTGTCGATATAGAAAAAAGTGATGATACCAGGATTCTTCGGTATTGGGTGTTGTCTTCTGTGGCGATAAGTCTTGAGTTTCTGTAGTTTATCAAGTGGTTGTGTGAATTACGGTGTTGTACGCAGGCTTCCTTGTGGCGTCAGACCTGCTTGCGTATTGTGTTCTGAAATTACGTGTTTGGAGGTCCCTTGATGTTTCCCCCACGTATAACTTTGTTGCAGTCATTACAAGGGATTATGTATACCCCTGCAGAGGATGGAGCTTGTCCTGCCTTACTACTGTGAGTCCTTGATTGGTCGTGGTTGTGGATGTAGATACTTGGAATTGATGTTTTGGCAAAGATGTTGGAAACTTGTTTGTCAATGAAAAGGTTTTTTTTGGGGTGGGAAGGACTAAGTTATCTCTTCTCGGCAGTGTCTCTCTGGGAGTGTTGAAGATGTTTAGTGCTCGCCGTCAGCAGTCTCAGATGAAGAGACGAGGATAGTGGAGTTTGGAAAATACCTGGTTTCAATTATATGCATTCTTTCCTCAAAGGAACTCGTTGCTGGTTTATAATGCCATTGGTCGTTATTTTATACCATTTTACTTCAAACGGACAGACCAAAAAACATAAAAACAGATCCATCCTCTTCCTCCCCCTCCAGGAAACGGGTCCCCGTAGCACCTACAAACACACACCACTGATGGCACCACTATCAACGGGCTTTAATCCAAACTCCACCCCCGACATTAACTTTGCTAAGACGAAACCATTAAATCACGTTTAAGGTGATGTCAGTTCAAACGTACGTTTCTTACTTTACAATTAGACACCTACTGGCCGAGCCTCCTTGAAGCAGAGAGGTCAGAATATTGTTTTGCCAAACAGTACCTGCTCAAAGCCCCCAATGTATCCCGCCAAAAAGTGTATGGATAATACTGCACTACAGTCCCCCCTATGATCCCCACATGGGAGTTGCCATCCTTGTCCCAACTCCAACATAAACGACATAATTTCTTCCCAAGCCCTTTTATTCACCAACACTGTCTGCGGTCAGAATACACACCCACCTTGGCCCCTTTATCTTTTCACCACCTATGCTCGCCCAAACCATTACTCTCTACCATACACGACCTCTCCTTAGCCCTTCAACATACACCAACACACCAACTTATCTACTAGCTGACATGAATGCCAAACACACTGTCTTTCATCACACCATAACAAACCAACTTGTCACCAATTACTCAACTTCACAACCGTCATGGGAGAACACCTACTTCGAATCTTGGCCCAGACTTACAATACTTTCTACAACCACACGGGCCAAGGCATACCAGACATCATTCCTGGCAAACCGAGCCAGCTCTCATATTCAACATACATCCACCTGCCCAATGACAGGCTCTGCTCACATCCCATCATCTAACACATCTCCTCCAACCCTAACCTCATTCAAACCACACCTTCATGTCTCCTACAAGAACTCTGACTGGATGCTTACAAACAACAATAGACAATATTAACCTCACCTATACTACAACAGAACAAACCTATCTCTGACATCGATACTCAACTTGATCTCATCCAGGACATATTACACAAGCAGCAAACATCGCGAATGCCAAAGAAAACTCACCCACTCGTTAATCTCAATACCGTCAACTCAGAACAAGAAGACTAAATTATCTGCTACCACAACCGCTTCCCTACAACACCTCATAGATTTAATCCAGTCCGATTAGATCTCTCACTTACCTAGAAACACATTTTAACACAGCCTAGACCAAGACCATACAATCACTGTCACGACTAATACAACAAGCGACAGGCAGCGGTGTTAAAAACACTAAACCTTCTGGAACTTTATCAAAAAATCAGAGGCAACTACTCCCACCAACAAATTTCAAACACAGTCACCCACAACAACACACATCTCAGACCCACAGGCTGCCTACCAAACATCATCAAAACACATCTGGGAGAACTAACTTCCACGCTCACCTCCTCACCCTAACGTTATTTCAACACTTTCAGAACAATAGAACACTGGAAACACTGCACACACCAAGAAACAACACCAGACATGCCACTATACATCTAGACACTCTTACCTCCTCCCAAGAACTCGACACTTCCTTTTTCACCCAACACAGACATTAAACACACTCTCCCTCAGACACCTTCCTCAAAGGTCCTGGTGCCTCTGGCTAAAACCATATTATCCAGAACACCTTCCTGACTCTATCATTACTGCCTACACAAACCTCCTCAATGCTCCCTGCCTCTGATACTTCCCGTCCCTCTTCAAAGCTGCTACTGCTATCCTCCTTCCTAAACCCAAAAAAGACCACTCTGACCCTAGAAACTATCGCCTCAATTGCAGCCTCCTCGAAACTTTAGGAAAACTCTTTGAAAAAACACATTAAACATCGCCTTCGCAGATACCTGGAACATAATTCTCTACTTTCAGATGGCCAGTTTTGGCTTCAGAACACACAGATCCACACAGGATGCCATTAACATCATTCTCAACTACATCCACAAAAACACAAAACAAAGAAACAAGGACAGCCCTGGTTGCAAAAGACGATTGAAACAACGCTTTTGAACACTGTGGTGGCACGAGGGGCTCAAGTACAAACTCTGCACTAACTTCAACCTGCCTCTCAATACTCCTAAACTCCTCTCAACTTCCTAGACGGCCGTAACCATGAGAATCAAATTCCAAGGACTGTTACTCAGACTACTTCACACTAAATGCTGGAGTACCCGCCGTGAGTGATCTGTCCTTTCCCTACCCTCTACATTTTATACACAAACGACCTTCCAACAGCTTATACCACAACTCCACCAACTAGCCTATGCAGACGACATTACACAACTTATCACTCATGCCAATATAGATACACTCACACACAAAACACAAAATGATGTTGACGGATAGCCTTGGGGAAAAAAATGGAGGATCAAAACCAAATGCAGCAAAATTCCACATTACGAAATTTTAACTACGGAAACGTGATCCTCCTTACCTGTCGAACTCAAAAACACTAAACACCCGCACTTACTTCCCTATCACACAACGTCACGTCCTTGCGTTAATCTTGACTACCTTCTTCGTTTACAGGGGAACATTCACTAAAGGCATGCATGCTAGTAAGGCCCTTGCGGGCCCTAAAAGTAAACATGCCTCTCAACGCACAAATACACCTCTACAAATCCCTAATACGTCCTCTGATAATTTACTCTCCTCTACCCTTCTCTTCCCGCAAAAACAAATTTACTTAAATGCAGCGTGCCAGAAAAAGGCCTGCGCGGGGTGCTTATGCAGATGGGAGGACTTCGCCACAAGCGAGCCTCCAGGGCCCTTAGACGTCCCGCGCTGAATCGACTGGAAGAGGGCAGGCAGACAGATAAAAAACTTGAACACGACAGACTACGGACCTCTCCCTTGCGAAAAATTTCGCAGACCCAAAAACCCCAACCCAACCTTTTTACCCCTTTGCTGATCCGCCCTAACCCTACTTAAAAAAACCTTGGGATCCGCTGACAGGTATTTTCAAACCAGGTCCCATTCTCTGCCCACGTTCGCCTTAGCTTTTTTGGGTTAAACAGGCTCATTCGCACTTTTCTCTAGCTCAAACGTCGCAAGCCCCTTTACCCCCAGCTCACCCCCCCGGGGAGCCCAACAGAGAAACCGGGAAATTTCTCTTTCAATATCTGTCCCCGACGCCCTTTTCTGCGGGTTAAGCCCTGGCTTATTTCTACGTAAGAACACCCTTCCCAGCACTATTCTTCTCTGTCCCGTCTTTCCCCCTATCCCCTTTGGGGTCTTTTCCCGAACGTCGTTCGTTCGTTCGTTTTTTCTGCTTCAGAATCTCCACGACTAGGTGCTCTTCGCACCTACTCCCAGGGTTTAAATAAGAATAAAAAGGAGGAACACTGCAGAAGGCCTGTTGGCCCAATAGGCAGGTCCTTTTCAAATTTATCCCACAACAACATTTGACCAACCCAATTTTCAAGCCACCCAGAAACAAGCTCCCATGTGCAAGTCCCTCTCAAATCCAACCCCTCCCACTCATGTACTTATCCAACCTAAATTTGAAACTACCCAAAGTCCCAGCCTCAATAACCCAACTAGGTAGACTGTTCCACTCATCAACTACCCTATTTCCAAACCAATACTTTCCTATGTCCTTTCTAATCTAAACTTATCTAATTTAAATCCATTACTGCGGGTTCTCTCTTGGAGAGATATCCTCAAGCCCTTTGTTAATATCCCCTTTATTAATACCTATCTTCCACTTATACACTTCGATCAGGTCTCCCCTCTTTCTTCTTCTAACAGTGAATGTAACTTAAGAGTCTTTAATCTTTCTTCATAAGGAAGATTTCTAATGCTATGAAATTAATTTAGTCCACCTACGCTGAATGTTTTCTAACAAATTTATGTCCATTCTGTAATATGGAGACCAAAATTTGAGCTGCTAATCTAGGTGGGGCCTTACTAATGATGTATAAAGCTGCAGTATGACCTCTGGACTTCTGTTGCTTACACTTCTTGATATAAATCCCAGTAATCTATTTGCCTTATTACGTACGCTTAGGCATTGCTGTCTTGGTTTAAGGGTTGCTGCTTACCAAACCCCCAAGTCCTTTTCGCAATCTGTATGGCTAAGTTCTACATTATTAACTTATAAGGGGCTAGGGTTATGGACACTCCCCAGCTTCGAACCTTGCATTTATTACATTGAACTGCATCTGCCATTTTTCTGACCCAAAAGTAGAGTTTTTTCCCAAATCCTCCTGAAGTTCCTAACAAACTACGTTTGAATCAATTATCCTACCTATCTTCGTGTCATCGGCGAATTTGCTCATATCACTAGTAATTCCTCATCAAGATCATTGATGTATATTATAAAAACAACGGGCCCAAGACTGATCCCTGTGGAACCCCACTTTAACTGATCCCCACTCGGATTTAACCCCATTTATGGATACCTCGTTTCCGCTGTGAGCCTGATTCGATCCACGAGGCACCCTTCCCCCAATGCCAGAGTGCTACTTTTTTCAACATCTTTGTTCGGAACTCTATCAAATGCCTTCTAAAATCTAAGTAAACAATATAAATTCTTTTCGGGGTCAACACCTCAAATTTTACAAAGAAATTAATAAATTTAGTTGACAAGCCCGGCCCCTTTGTGAACCATGCTGAGTATCATTAATCAAGCTATGCTTAGAGATGGCTTCTTTAACTCGCTATAATGACTTAAAATTTGCCTCAATTGAGGTCGGTTTATTGGCCGGAAAATTTGAGGGAAGATTTGTCCCCTTTTTAAAAAATAGGAATTTTCATTATCCATTTTCCCACATATCAGACACTACCCCTTTTTTGAAGAGTTTAAATTAAAATTTTATTTAAAAGGTTACAGATTTCCCCTTTTTGCTTTCCCTTAAAACCCCTTGAAAAAACCTCATCAGGCCCCGGGACTTATTTGTTTCATCTGTCTATCTTTTCAAACCATTTCACTATGACTGTGATTTTACATAATTTATCTTCTTCTGTCCATAAAAAAATTTAAATTTTCCCGGAATTTTAGGCCCCTGTGTAAAAACGGGAAAAAATATTTTTTAAAATCGACACATTTCTTTCTCTTTTCATAAAGACCCCATAGTTTTTTTTTTAAGGGGACCTATTATCTCTGACTTTTTTCTATAGACCTGGAAAAAACTTTTTGGTTATTTTTTAGAACCCCAGCAATTTTAATTTCATACCCCTTTTAGTTTTTTTACCCCTTTTTAAGTCCCTCTTAATGTCAATATACGTTTCATAAGATGACCCTCGCCTCTTTTTGATACGTCTATAAAATTTCCTTTTTTATGCCCCCAGTAGATATTTTAGCCCTTTTTTTTCTCCATTTTGGGTCATTTCATTTGATTTAAATTTTCCCTTTAAGGGATAAAAATTCTTTTAGCAGCATGTATTGTGTTCAGAAAAATGTCAATTGAACTCCTTCGTTAAACCCCGTCAAAAGATATAGTGTTTCTAAGCCCATTGATTCCTATTTTGTACAAGTTTACGTCTTAACTTGTCCTAGAATTGTATTGATAAGCCCCTGGTGGCAAACGTCACAATAAAGAACCCAATGTTGCACATGTGTCTTTAAACTCAGCAATATTTAAGTAAACCCCACATAGGAGAAAATGCTTTGAGAGGGACCGGTTCACTAGAAAACCCTCAACTATCAAACTAACACAGAAGGAAGGGAGCCAGTAAAAAATTTAAAGGGGTGCAGGGACGGGGAAAAAAAGGGGAGATAGAGGAGATGTAGTGTAGTGGGAATCTGGTAGTGAAAATTATAGAAAAGGGGTGGGGTGTGTAATGCGGTAGGAAAGTTTAGTAGTAGGTAGGTGGAGTATGGGGATGTGGTATGAAAGTTTTGTAGTAGGAAGGTGGAGTAGTGGGAATGCTGGAAATGAAAATTTAGTATAGGAAGGGGGATTTGTGGTAAGCTGGGGTGAAATTTTTAGTTGTAGGAAGGTGGAGTGTGGGAAGCTGTAGTGAAAATTTAGTAGTTGGGGAAGGTGGAGTATGGTAATGCTGGGAGGAAAGTTTTTAGTAGTAGGAAGGTGGAGTAGGGTAATGCTGGGGATGAAAGTTGTAGTAGTAGGAGGTGGGTAGTGGTAATGTGTAGTGAAAGTTGTAGTAGGGTGGTGGGTATGTAATGCGGTAATAAAGTTTTAGTATAGGGGGTGGGGTAGTGGTAATGTTGGTAGTGAAAGTTTTGTATAGGTGGTGGAGTAGGGAATCTGGTAGGAAAATTGATATTAAAATAG
>NW_026464614.1:0-14490 GCF_026875155.1 Cherax quadricarinatus
CTTTTCCCCGAGTGCCACCATTTTAATCGTTTAGGATAATTTGGGGTCTGGTTGTTAGTTTCTTCCCCACTTTAGGGTTTAGGACTTGGTTTACTTGTCCCACTTTTTTTTTTTTGTTATTGAATTTGAATTTGGTGAATGCTCCCTCGTGACTATTTCCCATTATGTCGGTCTGGGGCTAACGCATACATGTCGGGAACCCAAATTATGTTGTGATCTGAGTATATTGTTTTTGATTGGTACATTTCTTATCAGATCCCCATTGTTAGTGAAGATGAGGTCTATGTATTCTCCATCTAGTAGGCCTATTATTTGCTGTTTAAAAATTGAATTTTGCAGAGATTTAAAAAAGCTGTGTGAGTGTGATTTTTCATCAAGCTGCCTCCTGGTGTTATTACTGCAACAATATTATTGCAAATTTTCCCCATTTTTTTCCTTAAGTTGAAACCCCCAGAGCAAGTTTGGTGCGGACTGGAAATTTTTCCAGACAGTGGTAAATTTTTTAAAACACTGTTCCGGGAATTGCGGGATGTTGCATCCGGAGGCTTGTAGACTCCCACAATGACTGGGTTTTTTGGTTCCCCCTTTCTGCTAAATTTCCACTCATCATTTGGGGCATTAAGCAGTTCTTCAAACAAGGACTCTGAAATGTACGGCCCAAACCCCCCCCTTTTCCCTGTTACTCTGTCACATTTTAAAGGGTTGTGACCTGGGATCCTTTTTTCGTTGCCCAAGTATCCTTTATGTGGGTCCAGTAAAAACCGCGAACTTCCCTTTTGCCTCTGCAAGAGTCCAGGATAAAAGGTTTTTTTGTTGTTTGTTCTGGTTTTAGACCGATATTTGAAAAGAAAATGTTATCGACTGGGGGTATTGTTGGTACTGGGGGGGGGGGGGGTGTATTTGTTGAGGTATCTATTTAAAAACCAAATTTGCTTATACCTTTTGCTACCCGTTTTTTTTCTGTGAAAACAGATATTTAATCGCCCAGTATTTTTTGTTGCAATTTTTTCAAAACCGAACAATACTCTGGGAAAAGTCTTCTAAGAACTGGGCCTGGGTAGGAGGGGGGGTAACTAGTTCCTACTAAATGGGGTTTGGGGCTTGGGGGAACACATTCAAAAACCATAGAATTCCAGTTTATTGTATTTAAATCAGGTCCTTGGGTTGTAAATGAGTCATTTTAATGTGGCACATACCCGCCCCCCTTTCTGTTCCTATCTAAGCTTTTATATTGTAACCTTCTATTTTTACCCGTCGTCAGTCCCGTATATCCAACCAGGATTCAAGATGGTTATAACTGCCCCCTAAAATTTTTTTAGCTAGAATCTTTAAACTCTGCCAATTTAAGGAAAAAATGATCCTTTCGTTTCATGAATAAAGTGAAGGCCTGTTTTAAAAAAAAAATTATAAACATCAATATATGGCAATGGGTCATTTGTATTAAAATTAGGTAAATCAATGTCATCATTGCTAAAGGGTAACTGTGCCAAAGTGCATTTGTTACACGAGATGAATTCTGGCACCGTTGCTATAATTGTACATACATCCAATCATGCATCCACCCCTTACACATTTTACATAAGTGCCTTTTCTGTTTTCATGCATACTTTAGTACAGTGTATGCACCTGTTTGGTAGTGTTTGAGATAATAATGGCTGTTGTGAAAATTTGTCTGGACTTCCTCCAAGTGAGTCGCCTACCCTGGCAAGCTCTGTTGACACCGAGCTCTGAGGTCGGTACCTCAGCCTCACAAGTGGCTTATAGGACAGATTTCATAAATGACTGATGTGCAAGAAACTCGCCTGCATGCATGTATAAAGGACTAACTTACTTGGTGTTACAGCATATATCCTGATCTTCAACCTTCCTAAGCTTAGCCCCTTTGGACTTCCCCTCAGAAACCACGTGCAACCAGGAGCCTTAGTTCCTGCAATATTCAACCGATATTAGTGACCTGCCTGCACCTCAGAAGTTCCTGTATCCAAGGGGGTGTGTATCCCCTAGTATAACTATGCAGAAACGGACACTAGCTTCTAGGTTAACAAGAGACCCCAGTACGTACTGATCATGAACTGCCGGCTGCGCAAAGGCCACAGCACGACTCACTCGCAATTTTCCCCAGACACTGGCCAGGATCCCAAGAAAAAAGGGAGGTCTTGTCTTACTGTATGTGCCTGATGGAGGAGGACATCTACAGTATGTCGAGGTGCCCCCACCAGATTTCCCACGGGTCTAATGTGTGAAGACACGTGGGGGCGCCCACCTGCTGATCATGACACATGTTGTTCAGATGGTGTCTAGTCTTAGAAGGAAGTTCTGGTGTCTTCGAGACCCGCGCCTCGTCTTCAAACTTGTGCTGCCAGTTCTCCCTAGCTAACATAACCTAGTGTTTGCCTAATTCGGCCTATTACTACCTATGTTAAGGTCTTAGGTCTACATTATTGTTATCTACAGTTGCCTCAATAATCCTAATATTAGTGTACTAACAGTATAAACTACCTACTTCTTCCCTGAAGGGCAAGTTTATCAATTAAGAAGTGGCCTTCCAACCACCTTCGCCAACACGGGTGAGTGTGTTTGTGTTTTGGGTGGGTGTAAGGGCCCTCGAATGGTATGTTTTTCCCCATTGGGACTTCTCGCACTGAATAAGTTCCAACAGCTGTATTGTCTCACATTGACCTATGTATGCATTACATATGGAGTTAAGGTTATCATTCCTAGCTACTATACCATCATTATCACCATCATTTATCTGTCTGTTTTGCCTCTGCACAATAGTTTGAGGTCCTGGATTAATTTGGATATCACCACTTAAGAGTGCTACTATAAGAGCTGTGTGCCACTGTTTTTGTTTTGGGTATGCAGTGTTGCCATACTTGCGGCGATAGTGACATTTACTTTTCTGGTAGGATGGCAACTGTTGGCTTTTACTGCCCAGGGTGCTGTTATTCCGTTCACCTTTTCCAGCCCCTAATGACTGATTTCTTTCTTTATGGAATTGAAGAAGAAAGATAAATATAATTATGCAGCCTGTACCCCCCTAATGCCTGCCATTTTCTCTTCGCTCTTTTACTCATATACAGTAATATTATTTCTCTTTTTCCAGTCCCTAGTACACTTAGTAATCTGCTTTAACAATCACCACTGAATTACTAGTAAATTTTCTTCTTCAAAGCCCTCTTCACTGCTCACTTTTCCCTTAACTTCACAAACCCCTTTCAGTTAACCCCTTATTACACACTCCCCTTCCCCACCTCACTTCACAGTCTGGCTTCACCTATTAACTTCTAACTCCTTTCCATTCTGGTAGACCAGAAAGGTTTAATCAATGCTTTTATCCTTCAAAATCCCCCTCAATTCCATTTATCGGGGGTTGTGTCGTGTTGTTGACTCCTGACCTGGTCTGCTGACTCAGCCATTTTTAAAACACTGAAGGAAGTAAACGCCACCTACAACCTGACTTTCTTTGAGTATATAGATATGTTTGGCGTATTCTGCTATGATTCTCTCACTGTACACTGGTCAGCTGAATATAGGTCAGCTACTGAAACATTAACCTTGACTGTTTAACTATTCACTTCTTTCCCACGACTGGCACTGAGGGATAACCGTCCTATAACCTTGGAGTTTTGTACTGTTGATTTGACGATGTCTCCTGTGTTTCCCCCTCGTTAGCACTGGTACAGGTGATATGATGGTGGTACAGATATGATGCTACTGTCAACAGATGAACATCAGTAAAGATGAGAATTTCACTTCGCTAGTTGTACGTCTGGCAATAGCTGGTGTTTGGATGCCGGTCAGCCATGTTTAAATGCTCAATTCTTTCCCTCGTTTGGCACTGAGGAAAAATGTCCTACAGACCTGTCATTTCCTTGGAGTTTTGTTGATCAGGTTTTCTGCCATGTTGTCTTCCCATTGAACACTGGTGCAGTTGATATGGATGTCAGTTATTTCATTGTAGTGGAAAACGTCTCATGTCTGGTTCACGTCTGGCAGCAGGTCTGTACTTGAATGCCGGTCCCTCTTTTGTCATATTTAGTCCATTTCGTTGTTGTCACCGTCAGTTTTTATGTCACTATAGGTTCCTTGCATGTTGTTGCAGCAGTACTTGCAATTTGGCCATCACTGGAGTTCGGATAGGCCCAGGGGACGGCAAGATATAGGAGCAGCCTTGTTGCTGCTTGCTGCGGCTGCGGTCACCACAGACACTGACAGTGTACGTCGTATCGAGCCCTGACTTCCGGAGCTCGGAAAAGGAACCTCGCCTGAAGTGCAAGGATTAAGTAAGTAACTAAGTAAGTGAGTGAGTAAGTAAGTTTATTCAAGTATGCACAAATACAGTTACATAGATTATCATACATTGCAGCATATGTGTAAAATACCTAGGATAACCCAAAAAAGTCAGACGGGGTGACTTATTTCCATTGGGGTCCTTTTACCTTATTACTATGATATAAAGGTGATAATATCTTATTAATATTCTATAAAGGAGATAATAACTTATTATCATACTATTAAGACTCTACTACACGATGGTCATTAAGACAACTACACGAGTCATTAAGCCTGCCCAGAATGCTCTGCATACAAGGGGCTCTTGGCATGTACACCCATGTAATTCCTTGCACATGTAATCCCTTGCACAACTATGTATCATGTTCAAATAAAATTATTATTATTGTTATCTACAACACGGATCATTACTAGGAATGAGCTTAAACTACATGTCTGTTACCTACAAAAATAACTTCAATAACAAGAACATAAAGTGGGACCAAGTAAACCAAGTCCTAAACGATATAAGCTGGGAAGATATACTAAGCAACACAGACCCCAACTTATGCCTAGAACAGATTTTTTTTTTTATATTTTATTTAAAAAACTGCATATACATAATACATTGTATTACTTACAAAACAAACCACGGTGAAAAATAAAATAAATGGTACATACAGTGAACTTCATACCTCTCCGAACATGAAATTAAACACCAACATTACAAACTAGTCAATAAAACCAACCACATCCACTGTAACTTTATAGAAGTACTTAGTATTGTGACAAACATACATACACATACATATTTTTCACATATACATATATATATATATATATATATATATATATATATATATATATATATATAAAAATTATATATATATTTTAAAATATATATATACATATACACCACATATATTATATAATACACATACACATACACACCAAAACACATATACACACACACATACAATATATAAATTAAATTAATATACAACTCAGATCGGTATACAAAAAAAAACATATAGTTTACTTGCTTGTCACAAGTACTTGGCTAAACAGGAGCACCATACCTAACACATACACCACAATATTGAAAACCCAACCTTCCACATCCTTACAATACAGAATTTTATAAACAGAGCAAATACAATAATGATTATAGTATAAAATTAAAACCATACTAGATATTACAAAACCTCTAGTACACAACCCCGGGGTACATTTTAAGAACACCATAGATAAAGGCCATATTACAACCATATACATAACCCCACACACCTATACATAACCTATAAACCCTCCTTTTCTAATAATCATTATTGCCAGTGCAGACACAGCTGACCTTCTACCCCCCCCCTCCCCGTATGTACAGTCCCCGTTCAAATAACATACATTGAATTATCCTAATAAAAAGGTCATACCCTGACCTCATCAAAACCTAAAAGTTGGTAGTGCATGAACAAGACAAAAACAAAAAAATTTTACAGACTCAAACAGATATGAAACATTACATTCAATACACCTACACTGTAAAAAGTAGAAGAATATCACCACCAAATATATCAAATATTAATGTTAACCATGAATTACAAACATTCAAACATTGCATATAGTGAAGTTCACACTCAAAATGCAAGATAATACCCCACTTGCCACATTAGCGGTACAATACTAGGTATGTAAATTTTTTAAAGAACCGAGACTAAAATAAAACAGAGTAGTTATAAGAATAAGGCTGCTGTAATGTGCCAGTCCCAAAAGAACTGACACGTATCCAGAAAAATTTTGTGTTGATACCAACGTGCCAATCTAATTACTTAAAAACGAGATCCTAAGGGTTTCGGTATCCTGGCTTTTCAAGGAAATTTTAAACCCAGTGAACATAACCATCAGGCTTAGAAATGTAACCCTGGAAACCACACTTATATCTCACTATGACAAACATTCTCGTAAAACATGGCGTACCATCCATACCTAATTCTCCCTTTACCTTCCTCTTACACACTACATCATTTCCAGATAAACCAAACCCCCCCCCCCTTTACATCCCCCCATAAGAACCACTCCTTTGTCCATCCTCGGGGACCCCCGCCTAAGGGACCCAAACAGTGAGATTCCTATAACCTTCCGGGAAACTTTTTTCCCAAGACGCCCCAAAAAACCAACTTATTCCTACACTTCGTCCTATAGAATCTGGCCGCCAACGCTTTTATCCTCATATCACCCCTTAATCCCTCATTCCCCATGAAATGCCCAAATTTAATCCACTATGATATACATTATAGCCCTTCCAACATCCCTAGGAACTCCCCCTTACATCCAGTAGTAAAGCCCTTAAAAGCGGCAAACGACCCCCCCCAACATTCTGATAACCCCACCCATCCATGATCTCACCCCCCCAAAGGAGGTACAAAAAAACCACATGAAACGCCGTTTCAACATCACCACAAAACTGACAAAAAGCCTCTTCCAAAATCCCCATACTACGAAAACACCTCCTGGAAGCCAGAATCCCCATGAAAAACCTATATACTAATTCTCTTACTCTAGCCGGTATCCGAAGCTTACTAAAATTTTTCCCAAAATTTAAACCCCCCAAATCATACTTGGATACACGGCTACCCCTTGCATAATTCCTTGACCTTTCACTACCCTCACAAACCGTTTCACTTTGTTTTTATCCACCTGTTGCACTGTCAAATAAAAATCTCAACATATCTTCACAAACCCTCAAATCCTTCCCCCCCACCATTTACATGCCTCCTCCATAACTCTTCCTACTTTAGCGCCCCTCACAACCCCCTTCCCTCATATACCTCCATTTGATATATACGCCATTACTCTCAGTCCTAAAAGACAACAAACCTAAACCCCCTCTCCGAACATCCGTCATAACTAACCCCTTACTTAACCATGCCCTCCCAAATCCCCAAAACAAACTTCAGCACCCTCCTCTGCATTTCCACAAAAATCTCGTACCTCTAAGGGAAAAACCTCTGCCACCCCCCAAAACCTTGCTATAGAAAAAGTGAATTTACCACCACTACCCTCTGATGTAAAGCAAAGTCCCTCGCACTTAAACCTCCTAGTCTACTTAAAACCTTACCCTGACAGACTCCGAATTTACCCTTCGGCATGCCTGCACTTCCGCCAAATACCATACCCCACAAAACCTTGATTCTGTCAACCACTGTCATCCTAACCCTATCCCCAAGCCCCCCCTATCCAATTACCGACCTCTGGTAACCTTGATTTCACCGTATTAACTCTCATTCCGGTATTCATACCAAACATCTGAATCACTCTACCCCACCCTCCTTAACTCCTCCTTACCCCTTAGCAAAACAGTAGTATCATCCACATACCCAACGATGCCCCCTTTGCACCCCCTTCCATCTCCTGATTGTTCTTTTACCCTCTCAACAGACTCATAAAAAGGATTCTGCACACACGCAAAGAGCAGCTGTGACATGGGACAGCCCTGTCTAAAAACCTCTCTCCATTGGTACACTTTCACCCAAAACCTCCCATTGCCCTGTACCCTCACCTCTGCCCCATCATACAGGGTGTTCACCCACCTCACTACCCCCCCCAAAAAACCCCCAACCTCTCTAAGCAAACCCCTAAGAAATCTCTGTCCACGCAATCATAAGCATTCACCCAATCTAAACCTAGTATTTCCCCTCCCGTACATCTCTCTAAAAAAACCCCTAATAAAAACCATGTCCATCCCTCATCCTTCTTCCCGGAATTCCCAAACTGTCCCCTATGTAAAAATAAACCCAACACTTTTCCTCATTCTGTTGCCCAAAACCTTAGCAAAAATCTTGTAACAGAGCACATTAACGTAAACGCACGGTAATCATTCAAAACTCGGCATTCCTTCTTTTTGGGCACTAAAACCGTGACAAAACCGTTCTTTGTGATTTCCCCATCCTCCCACTACTTAACATACAATTCAAAAACCCCCCCCAACAATGCCGTACACTCCCCCAATGATACCTATAAAAATCGTTTGGTATTCCGTCTATACCTGGGGTTTTACCCCGGCACATCCAAAACTGCCCCTCCACCTCCTCTACATTAATACTACCCTCGATTCTGTCACTGTCCTGCTCACTTAATACTCTATTAAAACCCCTTTATCCCCCAAAACCCTCCCCACCCACTCCCCTGCCAACCCTCCTCCACTTCTCCCTAAACCAAAAATCTGCATACAAAATAATATTTTCCGTGGGGATAGGCCTTGACCCTCCTCAAACCACCCCCCCTGTACCTGCCTCAATAACGCCAAGGTGGTCTTCGCCTGCCCTTCCTTATACCTCCTTAATACAAAACCCGATGGCCTATCTCCCCCTTTAAAACATCCTCCAACCCTGCCCTAACTCGAATTGCCTCAAATTTTTCATTGTGAATTTCCGCCCAAACCCATTTCGCAAACGTTCCATGTCCTCACTCCCGCCCCACACGGTCCTCTGCATAACATCATTTAAACTGACCCTCAAGATAATTTTGTAGGCCATAAACTCCACCTAGCCTCTCCTTACCCCGTACTTTAAAAAATTTCCCCAATTTCAACTTTAGCCCTCATTTCCCACCAATCCAGCAAATCCATTCCATATTCCTATCTCCCAAAGGGTTTCCACCAATCTTCAAACCCCCTAGGGTCACCCTCTTCCCTAAGTAGCCTCACATTTAATTTCCAATATCCTGCATAAACCCTCACTATGCCATCTAAACCCCCAAATCTGCTATAACAGCACGATGATCAGAAAAACCCACATCGATAGTCCTCACCCTCTCCACACCTATGCCCTGCCTAACATAAATCCTATCTAACCGTGCCCTCATATCCCCTAAAGAATTTAAAAATGTGCTCCACTCCACATCCCTACTTCCCACCACATCTACCGCTCCAACATCTCGTAAAACATCCCGCAGAACCCCCAAAACACAACCTGCCCCCCTCGGAACCATCACCCTTCTAATGACACAATTCCAATCCCACCAATCACCGTAAAAGCAGGTAAACCTCTCAAGTGATATACCAGACCTCGCGTACAAAATCCACCTTCACTCTAGTGTTACTAGTTGCTGGCATGTACACACCTACAAAACAACCCTCCTGGCCCCCCAAAACCCCCTCCACCCTGACAACCCTCCCACCCCCCCCTCCTCCCCAAACCCCGGATACCAAAGGACTGGTCTCCTTACCGCCACAGCCACACCTCCTTTCAACCTCAAAGCATCACATGTAAACAACCTATAACCTTTCAACAACAACTCACATCCTAACCTATGGTTATGTTCCTGCAAAAAACAGACATCAATACTAATCTCCTCAAAACCCACTCTAACCATACCCTCTTGACCTCGTTTTAAGACCGTTTACATTGAAAGTTACACACCTGAATTTTACAAGAATGGGGGCTTACCCCCGTGCCGCTGAGGCTTACTTTGGGCCTCCTTTCATAGGTCTCGGTTTTTCTCTATCAATTCCTCGTTCCTGCCCTCCAACCCCTCCCTGTCCCTTCCCACCTAGCTTCCCATTGCCCCCCCCTCCTCCCTGACTTGCCTTTGCAACCACAGCTGCCCACATCTTCTTCCAGGCCTCTGCGCTGGGTGAGGACCTCGTCCATGTCTGATGCCCCCGCTGATCTCTTGCGGGAGCTACCCTCTACATACATTTTCTTCTGCTACCACATCTCTTGATGGACCTCCACCCCCACATTGCTCTCCTTGCGAACCTCACTCAAGTCTTCCTTACCCTGCTTCTGTTCATACCACACCTTGTCATCACCTGACCTCACATCACTTTCCCACCATGCCCCCGACTCTTCCAAAAAATCCTTCAGCACAGCCTCCAAAATCCCGTCCTGAGCTGACTCTGCATTATCTAACGGCCTGTCTGACGGCGATATTCCTCCCCCCCCGTTTCCACTGGTAGTTTAACACACGTCTCCAAAACCACCTCTGCCCTGTCGACCTCCTCACTCCATAGGGCCCGTACCCCGGCTTTCCACTTCACCCGTCATAACATCCGTGGCTTCTAATGGCGTATCCACAGAAGCGTCCCCCTGACGCTAGGCCCCTGTCTCCTGGGCATTGTGCCAACCATGTGCTCATAAGAGTCACATAAACGGGACGTCTTCCTCTGCCCCGCAAAAGTGTACAAAAACCTGTGTTCTAGGTTATATGCAAAAGTAACATATGATGGTATCGGTCTCCTCAGGGTCATTTTCAGTGTGAAGGATCCTTCCGCATCCCCTCATAAGGCCGTCCCCCCACATTCCCATGCTCGTCGAGTGTACAGTTTTCCCTAACCACTGAAAAACCCTCTTGTAGGCTGATGCTGTTGCCTCAAAAGGGACATTCCTTACCTTCACCCAAGTAAAATACTTAGACAACATCATGCAAGCATACTTCCACTGCCGAATTGATACTCATCCGTCGTTCTTGAAATTCATCTACGAAAGGTAGAGTAGAAGTCAGCCCTCATGAACTTCACGAAGACCCTTGACATTCCATTCAGTGCCACACCATACAGCTCTTCATTGGGGATGCCATAACAGTCCCTGATAATGCTTGGCAGGAGAACGTTCATCGTGTCGTTGCTTAAAGATCCTCTAACCAGCTGAATGCAGACAGTATTTATGCGCCGGTACAGTCGGTCCGCCATCTTGGTGCTAATACTATGTTTTCCTCACCAGGTGGCGTGCAAGAGAACCAGTAGAAGCGTCCTCTCTCCCCGCAGGTCGAGAGACGAATATCCTAGAACAGATTAACTCGGTGGCACTCGATGTATGCTCAAGGCATATTCCTCTAAGAAAAAGGAGGAATAGATGTAAAATAGAAAGAGACAGGAGCTCCCTTTACAGGCGACGGAAAAGAATAACAGAACGGCTAAAAGAGGCCAATATATCTGAAATGCGTAGGGAGACACTGGTCAGAGAAATAGCAAACATCGAACTAAAGTTAAAGGATTCTTATAGGAGTTAGGAATCGCGGGAAGAACTAAAAGCCATAAATGAAATCGAAAGAAACCCAAAGTATTTCTTCTCCTATGCCAAATCAAAGCCGAGAACAACATCCAGTATTGGGCCCCTACTTAAACAAGATGGGTCCTACACAGATGACAGCAAGGAAATGAGTGAGCTACTAAGTTTTCAGCAAGCCTCTAACCAGACTGAGAGTCGACGATCTAAATGAGAGAGCCACAGAATTTGGTAAACATAAGCCTATCTGATGTTATCCTGACGCCCTATGACTTCCAACAGGCGATAAATGACATGCTCATGCACTCTGCCCCAGGGCCAGACTCATGGAACTCTGCGTTCATCAAGAACTGCAAGAAGCCCCTATCACGTGCTAATAACATCGTATGGAGAGGGAGCATTAAGATAAGATAAGAATTCGTTCAGATTTTTAACCCCAGAGGGTTAGCCACCCAGGATAACCCAAGAAAGTCAGTGCGTCATTGAGGACTGTCTAACTTATTTCCATTGTGGTCCTCAATCTTGTCCCCCAGGATGTGACCCACATCAGTAGACTAACACCCAGGTACCTATTTGCTGCTAGGTGAACAGGACACGATAGTGTAAGGAAACGTGTCAAAATGTTTCCACCCGCCGGGATTCGAACCTGGGCCCTCCGTGTGTGAAGCGGGAGCTTTAGGTGTCTATCGGGCAGTTTTTTGCGTGCTTTAAAAAAAATCGAAAAATTATGGAAATTGAGTTATTCATATAGAAAAATAGCTTAACTCTTTGGCAACACAATGGTACAAGAATCAATGTTCTACGACGTAAAGCATTACCCCACGTGTGCGTGTGTGCGTGTGTGTGTATGTGTGTTAGTTACCATTTTGAACTAGGCACATGTCGATTAGACACTAGGCCTGTTGTATATGAGTACTACGTGTGTGTGTGTGTGTGTGTGTGTGTGTGTGTGTGTGTGTGTGTGTGTGTGTGTGTGTGTGTGTGTGTGTGTGTGTGTGTTTGTGTGTGTGTGTGTGTGTGTGTGTGTACTCACCTAGTTGTACTCACCTAGTTGAGGTTGCAGGGGTCGAGTCCAAGCTCCTGGCCCCGCCTCTTCACTGGTCGCTACTAGGTCACTCTCCCCGAACCATGAGCTTTATCGTACCTCTGCTTAAACCTATGTATGAATCCTGCCTCCACTACATCTCTTCCCAAACTATTCCTCTTCCTGACTACTCTGTGGCTGAAGAAATACTTCCTAACATCCCTGTGATTCATCTGTGTCTTCAGCTTCCAACTGTGTCCCCTTGTTGCTGTGTCCAGTCTCTGGAACATCCTGTCTTTGTCCACCTTGTCAATTCCTCTCAGTATTTTGTAAGTCGTTATCATGTCCCCCCTGTCTCCCTGCCCTCCAGTGTCGTCAGGTTGATTTCCCTTAACCTCTCCTCGTAGGACATGCCTCTTAGCTCTAGGACTAGTCTTGTTGCAAACCTTTTCACTTTCTCTAGTTTCTTTATATGCTTGGCGAGGTGTGGGTTCCAAACTGGTGCCGCATACTCCAATATAGGCCTAACGTACACGGTGTACAGAGTCCTGAACGATTCCTTATTAAGATGTCGGAATGCTGTTCTGAGGTTTGCTAGGCGCCCATATGCTGCAGCAGTTATTTGGGTTGATGTGCGCTTCAGGAGTTTGGGGCCTGGTGTTATACTCACCCCAAGATCTTTTTCCTTGAGTGAGGTTTGTAGTCTCTGGCCCCTAGACTGTACTCCATCTGCGGTCTTCTTTGCCATTCCCCAATCTTCATGACTTTGCACTTGGTGGGATTGAACTCCAGAGCCAATTGCTGGACCAGGTCTGCAGCCTGTCCAGATCCCTTTGTAGTTCTGCCTGTCTTCGATCGAATGAATTCTTCTCATCAACTTCACGCCATCTGCAAACAGGGACACCTCGGAGTTTATTCCTTCCGTCATGTCATTCACAAATACCAGAAACAGCACTGGTCCTAGGACTGACCCCTGTGGGACCCCCGCTGGTCACAGGTGCTCACTCTGACACCTTGCCACGTACCATTACTCGCTGCTGTCTTCCTGACAAGTATTCCCTGATCCATTGTAGTGCCTTCCCTGTTATCCCTGCTTGGTCCTCCAGTTTTTGCACCAATCTCTTGTGTGGTACTGTGTCAAACGCCTTCTTGCAGTCCAAGAAGATGTAATCCACCCACCCCTCTCTCTCTTGTCTTACTGCTGTCACCATGTCATAGAACTCAAGTAGGTTTGTGACACAGGATTTCCCGTCCCTGAAACCATGTTGGCTGCTGTTGATGAGATCATTCCTTTCTAGGTGTTCCACCACTCTTCTCCTGATAATCTTCTCCATGACTTTGCATACTATACATGTCAGTGACACTGGTCTGTAGTTTAGTGCTTCATGTCTGTCTCCTTTTTTAAAGATTGTGACTACATTTGCTGTCTTCCATGCCTCAGGCAATCTCCCTCTTTCGATAGATGTATTGAATACTGTTGTTAGGGGTACACATAGCGCCTCTGCTCTCTCCCTCAGGACCCATGGAGAGATGTTATCTGTCCCCATTGCCTTTGAGGTATCTAGCTCACTCAGAATCCTCTTCACTTCTTCCTCGGTTGTGTGTACTGTGTCCAACACCTGGTGGTGTGCCCCACCTCTCCGTCTTTCTGGAGCCCCTTCTGTCTCCTCTGTGAACACTTCTTTGAATCTCTTGTTGAGTTCCTCACATACGTCACGGTCATTTCTTGTTGTCTCTCCTCCTTCCTTCCTTAGCCTGATTACCTGGCCCTTGACTGTTGTTTTCCTCCTGATCTGGCTGTATAACAGCTTCGGGTCAGATTTAGCTTTCGCTGCTATGTCGTTTTCATATTGTCGTTGGGCCTCCCTTCTTATCTGTCCATATTCGTTTCTGGCTCTACAACTGCTTTCCTTATTCTCCTGGGTCCTTTGCCTTCTATATTTCTTCCATTCCCTAGCACACTTGGTTTTTGCCTCCTTGCACCTTTGGGTGAACCATGGGCTCATCCTGGCTTTTTCGTTATTCCTGTTTCCCTTGGGGACAAACCTCTACTCAGCCTCCTTGCACATTGATGCTACATATTCCATCATCTCATTAACTGGCTTCCCTGCCAGTTCTCTGTCCCACTGAACTTCGTTCAGGAAGTTTCTCATTCCCGCGTAGTCCCCCTTCAAATTCAAATTAAAA
>NW_026464615.1:0-12941 GCF_026875155.1 Cherax quadricarinatus
CCCAAAAAATTCCATTCCTTTCAGTGTGAATTTATAAACTCCACAATGGATGAAATATTTTCACATAACCTGCATTGTGCATCTAATTAACAAAATATACAAGCAAAAAAGAGCAGATATCTGTAGTGGTACAGTATGTGTACTGCAGACATTCATAGTCATTTCTCAGTTTCACAGCAGCAGATGGTCTGAAGGTAGTCTCTCTTATAAAGAAAATCAGAGATTCTCTCATTTTGTAACTTATACAAAAACATGTGTATTGGGCAGTGTTACAATGGCACTGCTGTAATATCAGGCTGTAGCAATGGTACAAGTTCAGAGAAGTTCCACAAGCAGTGTACGTTCAGTTTCACTCGCAGCATAAACCTAGCATTGGTCAAGTGTGTCCACAGCATTCAGATAGTGACCAAGTTCTTTGCCTTAGTCCAGAAGCTATACAACGTTTTACTGTTTTTTGTGCTGTCAAATTAACATTACTAGCAACCTCTGCAACCCTACTAGACATCACGAAAACTTCAAATGCACACAGGTAACAGAAACAAGAGAACTTCAGTGGATCCCGGTTTACGATCAGCTCCCAATGCGACCAATTATATAAGTGTATTTATGTAAGTGCATTTGTATGTGTATGTTTGGGGGTCTGAAATGGACTAATCTAATTCACAATATTCCTTATGGGAACAAATTCGGTCAGTACTGGCATCTGAACATAGTTCTGGAATGAAATAATATCGTAAACCGGGGGTCCACTGTATACAGTTTCACTGACATGTCATTTGTAGTCACACTTATAATTGTGAATTATTATTATAATCAAAAAGAAGCGCTAAGCCACAAGGGCTATACAGCGCTGCAGGGCAGGAAGCGAGGGCATCAGGTGGCAAAAGGGAGGTGGATGAGTAATAGGTTACGGATAACAGCGGAGCAGTGGATGGTGAAAGGGTAAAGGGCAGCAAGAGAGTGAGCTAGAAAGGGCTGAGGGGAGTGCGTAAGGTATCATCATTAGAGTTTGTGGAGTAAATCAGTCGTCGTCAAGAAGTCAATGAGAGAGTCAGGATTAACCCTTTGAGGGTCGACAGGCCCTCTCCGAAACTCGTTCTCAGGGTCGGCCAAATTTAAAAAAAAAAAAAAATTATTTTCTCTTATGAAAAGATAGAGAATCTTTTCCCGATCATAAAGACACCAAAAGTTTGAAATTTGATAGAAAACTTACGGAATTATGCTCTCGCAAAGTTAGCGGTCTCGGCGATGTTTACGCATCGGCGATATTTTGCCCACTTTGAGCCCCATTTTCGGCCAATTTCACTGTACTAGTCGACAAAAAACATGAATATTTCGCTAGAACTCCATTTTTTCTATCGAATGGATGCAAGAAACCACTCATTTATGAAATTCAACTATCCAGACAGTGGTCAGAATTTAGCAATTTTGCCAATTTCACAAATTTTCAAAAGATGCCAATTTCGGAAATGGGTCCAGAATAAACAAGAAAGACATTCCTGGCACTAAAATGACATTTCCTCTAGTTATTAGTCATGTCTCAAGTCCCCTCTTATATTCTTTTGCTTTCCACTTTGAATTTTTATTTTCACAACAAAATATAAGATTTACTGTTATGCAGACTACTGCATTAGTGTAAAAAATGGTATAAATATTATTGGTGCACTTGTGAAAGAATATTAGACTCACCAGTTGACGTGTATTGCACGCTTGGCACGATTTGTTTACTTTTGAAGTTTGGTAAAAATCGAACATTTCTGCTATTTTGAGCTCAATTTCAGGCACCTTTCAATGTTAAAACCAGTCAAAATCATCTCAATTTCTGTAATATGTCTTCATTCTATAAAATGAGACCAAGAAAACTAGAAATACAACAATAAATACCATACGAAAATACACTGCAAAGTCGCTGATTTATTAAAAAAAAATGGTCAAAGTTTTTTTTTTCTCATTATGCACTGTGTGCTGCAGGATTTTTTTTAGACTGTGCACACTGACCACATAGACCCATTCTTTCATATGAAGGCCTACCAGCTTTCTCCCACTAGATTTGAGGCCGCTAAAATTTATGAGTACTAGTACGTCAAAAACCCCTACGCGTAAAACGTACTAGTACGACGAAAACCCTCAAAGGGTTAAAGGAGGGTCCATCAGCAAGAAGGGAAGGTAAAGAGAGAGTAGTAGAACGAAGACGGCGTTGGAGGTAAATTCTGCGTGCTCGTTGATAGAGAGGGCAGTCTAACAGAATGTGGCTAATCGATACTGGAACTTGACACTGCTCACAGAGAGGTACATGGTGCCTCTCCATGAGATACCTGTGAGCAAGACGAGTGTGGCCAATGCGAAGACGGGAGAGAGTGGTCTCCCAACCACGGCACTGATGACAAGAAGACGGCCAGTAACCTATGCTCAGTTTAATAGAATGAAGTTTGTTACCAAGCAGAGTTGACCAATGTTGTTGCCAACGGGCGTGAAGGTGGGTAGCTATTGCAGCAAAATAGTCCAGAAATGGAACACCTCTATAGGAAATTGGTAGGTTATGTACTGCTGACCGCGCAGCAGTGTCTGCCTGTTCATTGCCCTGTACGTCGACATGACCAGGGACCCAACAAAAAACTATCTTTATGCTTCTTAGAGATACGGCGTAGCCAAAGTTGGAGATACGGAGATACGGAGAACTAGGGGGCGAGATGTATCAAATTTTCGTATAGCCTGTAGAGCACTAAGGGAGTCTGAGACTACCACAAATGATGACACAGGCATAGATACGATACGAATAAGTGCTGCAAGAATGGCATACAATTCAGCAGTAAAAATGCTAGCCGAAGATAGTAAATGCCCCTGCACGACGCTGTCCGGAAACACTGCTGCGAATCCGACGCCGTCTGAAGACCTAGAGCCATCTGTGTACACAGCGTTGGCATGAGAATGGGAGAGGAAGTGATCAAGAAAAAGAGAGCGGGAAGCCACCGTAGGCAGTTGAGTTTTCGAGCAAGGGAGTGAGAAAGAACAGACCCGAACAGCTGGAACTTCACAGAGGGGTAGGGAAAAGTGAGATGCTACATGAACATATAAAGGTGGTAACTGAAGGGAAGACGAGTGAATGTAGGCGAAGAGAAAAGGGACGGAGCAAATGGGTGGCGAACGAATAAAGAATGTCTACTAATATCGGTGACCATTCTATAAATGGAAGGATTGTGGAGATCGTGAGGCGTACATAGCAGCGAAGGCAAGGGGGCATCACGGCGATCAGACAAGGATGGAAACATTCGCTTCTGCATAGAGGCTCTCAAAGGGGAAGAGCGAAAGCACCAAGGCACAAACGTAATCCTTGGTGATGGATAGAGTTAAGGCTGGGAGAGAGTAGCAGGGAGAGGCCGCGGAATAAAATCTGGTCACCATAATCGAGTTTCGATAAAACGAGGGCTGAATTGTAGGCGAAGCAGAGTTCGACGTTTCAGCTCCCCAGGAAAGATGAGCAAAGGTTTTTAAGAAGGTTTAGCCGGCTGTGACAAGTTGCCTTCAGAGAGGTAATGTGAGGTTTCCAGGATAACCTACGGTCAAAGAGAAGGCCTAGAAACCTAACTGTATCACGTTCGGGGATATGGGAGGACCATAGAGGTACAAAGGATGATCGGAGATGAAGAGCATCTAGTGAAAGTAATTTGGCGAGTTTTGGAACTTGAAAATTTAAACCCATGCGTGGTGCCCCAAGGGGAAACACGGTCGACCGCATGTTTGAGAGAAACTGCAATGAGATGACAGTCAGCCCCCTGCACAAGCAATACCCGAAGTCATCAACATAGAGTGATGACAAATATTGGGTGGAAGAACAGAGCCAAATCATTTATAGCAAGGAGAAAAAGTGTTGTGCTTAGAACACATCCTGAGGGACACCTTCAGCTTGGACGAAGTCCGGAGAAAGAACATTATGACTCGAACACGGAAATGTCTGTCAGTTAAAAATTTTCTTAAGGAAGGATGGTAGATTGCCTCGGAAGCCTAAGGAAGGGGCCCTGGGCCAAAATATTATACCTCCAAGTTGTGTCATATGCCTTCTCAGGTCAAAAATATGGCAATAACTGAGTGTTTATTCGCAAAGGCATTACGAATATACGTATCCAAGCGTAGTAAGGGGTCTATGGTAGAACGACCCTTACGAAAGCCACATTGACTAGCGGAGAGACTGTTGTGTGTCTCTAAATACCACATTAAACGTCGATTTACGAGACTTTCCATCATTTGCAAACTGCACTAGAAAGGGAGCGATGGGATGATAGTGGGGGGGCATCATGTCTTTTAGTACCCGGTTTGCGGAAAGGGAGAACAATGGCAGATTTCCACAGCTGGTGAAGAACTCTTTGTGCCCAAATAAGATTGAAGAGGTGTAAGAGGAATACAAGGGCTGACCGATGTAAATGTTGTAACATACGAATATGAATGTCGTCAGGCCCAGCTGCCGATGATCGGCAAGCTGAGAGCGTTGCCTCTAGTCCTTGAAGTGTAAAAGGTCATTATACTGTTCTTTTCTGAGAGAAGGAAAGTCCAAGGGTACTAACTCTCTGGCAGACTTTGAGGAAAGAAACAAAGGGCATAGATGGAGCCCCCGGGAAATACGGACCAGATGTGTGCCAAGTTCAATGGCAACGTCGAGAGGGTTTGCTACATCAACACAGTGACCCCTAGAACAGGGCGGGTCAGGAGAGTATTTACCACTCAATTTCCTCACTTTTTTCCAGACTGCACTCATAGAAGAAGCAGAGGTGATGGTGGAAAAAAGTCTCGCCAACACGTGCGTTTAGCTTCACGGATGACCCCGGCGGGGCGATCGCCACGCTTCTGCTTAAAATCAAGAAGTCTCTCAGCAGTTCTATTTGTACCCGTACCTGCCCCACGCAGCGCGTTTCAAACGTACTGCACAAGGGACAGGCGGAGACAACCCAAGGCACGCACTTCTGAGAATGCCTGCCCGAGGTTTGGGGTTAGAATGAAAACTGCAGTATAAATGACGTCGAAGAAGAGGTTTGAGCTATCAATGGAGGATGAAGAAGGAACCACGAAAAGCAGTGAGGTGTGAGGGGGGAAAAATCCCAATTTACCCGATCAAAATGCTAGTGAGGGCTTCGGAAAAGTGTGTGAATAGGGAGAAGTAAGAACGATTGGAAAATGATCGTGGGCAATGTAAGTCCGGGGTGAAGGTCTAGTGCAGTGGAGGGAAGAGCAGATGTAGTCGATGCAAAGAGAGAGTATGGGGTACGAGGATCAAAAATAGGTGGGAGTCCGTATTTAAAAACTTTGGAAAGGGGGTGGAGGCGGGGAAAAGGCTCCAACTGGATGCCCCGTGAGTCACAATGAGACCCCCCCCCCAGAGGAAATGGTGGGCGTTAAAATCACCAAGTAACAGAAGTGGTGGTGGTAAGGATTTATACAAGAAAGGCTAAGTCTGGGATAGAAAATGACTCGAGAGGGAGAGAGATATAAAGACATTTTTGTAAACCACTTATTTAAGTGGATACGGGCCCGCAGTGTAATGCAGCGAGGTATTGGACAAATAGTTGACAGTCGGAATTTATTGTGTGAAGAAGGGCACTTTCATTAAAGGTCCCATTGAGAAAAGGATCCGAAAAATACAATAAAAATTTTAGCCTGAGATAAAGGGTTTGGAAACAGCCGAGTGTAATTTTGGTTCTTGTAAGCAAGCACCAACAGGGGAAAAAACCTGGAAAGCAACATCTGAAGCTCGCCCCGATTACCCCAGGCCGCGGAATATTCCACTGTAAATAGGCCTTTATTGGCGATGAAGAAAATACCAGGAATCTGTAGGGAAAGGCACCTACGGATAGAGGGGTTAGAAAAGTCAAGTGTGGTGGTATTGGAAGACGTTCAAGCAGCGAAGGAACGGAGGGATTGCGAAGAATGGGGTTGTGAAGATGGAGGAGAGGGAACAGAAGGAACAGGAAGTGAATCAGTGTCCATTGAAGGTTTAGTCTCTGCAATATATTCTGAAATGGCTTCAAGTGTTTTGAATTCAAAGATGTATGGGAGACCATATTGGAGATAGGAGGAGGGTGAGTAAAGACTGGGACAGTAATGGACTGTACCAAAGTAGAGGGGGAGGGAAGAGTGTAAGGGGCTGGAGATGAAGTGTGGGGGGGGGGACAGAAGAGGCAGAAACCTGGGAGGTGGCAGAAGAGGGAAAAAACTTGGGAGGGGACGGGGGTGGAAGGCATAGTACGAGGAGGAGGGTGAATCTCCACACTACAGACCCATAGACTAACATCCCATATCATAAAAATCTTTGAAAGGGTCCTAAGAAGCAAAGATCACCACCCATCTAAGAAACCCATCAGTTACACAGCCCAGGGCAAACATGGGTTTCGAACAGGTCACTCCTGTCTGTCCCCAACTATTGGATCCCCTTTTGACAAGGTCCTAGAATGCACTAGAAAACAAAAAGAATGCAGATGTAATATATACAGACTTTGCAAAAGCCTTTGACAATGTGACCATGGCGTAATAGCGCACAAAAATGCGTGCTAAAGGAATAACAGGAAAGTCGGTCAATGAATCTATAATTTCCTCACTAACAGAACACAGAGATAGTCGTCAACAGAGTAAAGTCCGAGGCAGCTATGGTGAAAAGCTCTGTTCCACAAGGCACAGTACTCGCTCCCATCTTGTTTCCTCATCCTCATATCCGACATAGACAAGGATGTCAGCCACAGCACCGTGTTTTCCTTTGCAGATGACACCCAAATCTGCATTACAGTGTCTTCCATTGCAGAAAACTGCAAGGCTCCAAGCGGACATCAACCAAATCTTTCAGTGGGCTGCAGAAAACAATATGAAGTTCAACGATGAAAAATTTCAATTACTCAGATATGGTAAACATGAGGAAATTAAATTTCATCAGAGTACAAAACAAATTCGGGCCCAAAAAAATAGAGCGAAACACCAATGTCAAAGACCTGGGAGCGATCATGTCGGAGGATCTCACCTTCAAGGACCATAACATTGTTTTCAATGCATCTGCTAGAAAAATGACAGGATGGATAGTGAGAACCTTCAAAGCTAGGGGGGCCCAAACCCCATGATGACACTCTTCAGGTCACTTGTTCTATCTAGGTGGAATATTGCTGCACACTTACAGCAACTTTCAAGGCAGGTGACATTGCTGACCTAGAAAATGGTACAGAGAACCTTCACGGCGCGCATTAACGGAGAAAAAACACCTCAATTACTGGGAGCACTTGAGGTTCCCTAAACCTGTATTCCCTGGAACACAGGCGGGGGAGATACATGATTATATACACCCGGAAAATCTTAGAGGGACTAGTTACCCAACTTGCACACGAAAAACACTCACTACGAAAGCAAAAGACTTGGCAGACGATGCAACATCCCCCCAATGAAAGCAGGGGTGTCACTAGCACGTTAAGGACCATACAATAAGTGTCAGGGGCCCGAGGGCTGTTTAACTGCCTCCCAGCATACTAAGGGGGATTACCAACAGACCCCTGGCAGTCAAGCTGGCCATGGACAAGCACCTAAAGTCAGTTCCTGACCAGCCGGGCTGTGGCTCATACGTTGGTTTGCGTTGCAGCCAGCAGTAACAGCTGGTTGATCAGGCTCTGATCCACCAGGAGGCCTGGTCACAGACCGGGCCCCCGGGGGCGTTGACCCCTGGAACTCTCTCCAGGTCTCCAGGTTCTAATAGAGCCAGAGAGAGGGGAAGAACTAGGTACAGAGACTGGAAAGGTAAAGTGTGGAGGTGGAAGAAGGGAAGGAAGGGGCAAAGAAGATTTGAGCAATGTGGATTTTTTGGACTTCTGAGAAGTAGAGGGGCGATTTGTATTAGGTGTCGTATGAGGTCTTGTCGATACTGGGGCTTGTGAGGAAGGCCGCGAAGATGTGAGAACAGACTGAGTTGTAGTCGGGACGTCAGAGCCAAGGACAGCAAAAGGATTAGATGCCGGAGTGGCTATGGGAGGGGTAACAACAGAGGAGGCTGCAGAAGATGGGACCCCAGAAGTAGGGGGGATGTTTTGAAACACGAGAATAAGAAACATGGGGTAGTCTCCCTTGGAGGCGGAGATGAGTAACTGCCATAGCATAAGGGAGACCTTCTGCCTCTGAGACAACGGATTTCACGTTCATTTAAGTAGACCTGGCAACGGCGGGAGTACGAAGGGTGAGCTTCATTACAATTAAGGCAGATGGAGGTTGATGCAAGATGTATTAGAATGGTCGTCGGCACCACGGACTGGGCATTCGGCCATAGATCTGCAATACTTCTCTGGGTGACCAAAACGCCTGCAATTTCTACACTGTTGCGGTGTAGGTATCACCTTTCGAACTTGTAACCGTGTCCCGCGACTTACAGAGGACAGCGTTCTCGGCTGTTTAAAAGTTAAACGAGCCACATTGCAAGGGTAACGTCTCCGCCCCCGGGCAGGAAGGACATAAATGTCTACTTTGAGGATTGGGAGATCCTGGAGTTTTCCCGCTGTTCAAGAAAGTTTATTGCCACATGACTGGAAAATTTTGTTGGACTATGGTATGGGGCAGAATGACAGTACCACTACAAGAATTGAGAGAAAGATGTTTTTCAAATAGAAAGGGAGTAGATCGATTTCGAAAGGGAAAAAAGATCATAGTTTGGGGTAGCATTCTGGACATGACGTGCGCGAACTGCTCTTGGGGAGTGAAATTAAATATCTCTACCAAATGACCAGGAGGCTTTGCCTACTTGGTAAAAGGCAGGCAGAAGAAGTCGGTCTTTTAAAATAAAGAATTTTCCATTTTTGGTCCCAAAATGGCGTGGGGAGGGAGTGCTTGACTTTTCGGTTTTTTCCAAGTAGAAAGGAAGGGAAAGAAAGGACATCTCAGGAATTGAGTTGGGTTTAGGAGGGACCGGAGTTGGGGCCCGGCGTGAAATGGGCGGGCGATTTGAAAATTGCCGTCCCATAGAGGGGAAGCCGGAAGCATAGTCAAAGGAGAGTGGATTTTCAGACAAATCGAAGGAGTCAGTCGAAGCCCCGGTACCTGATGCGGGTGAGGAAAACAGCACCAGCAAGAGGTACAGGGGCATCAGGAGTGTCGGAAGGGGGTGGTCTAAACACAAGGCAGGGTCAGAATGGGGTGCGGTATCAAGAAGGGGCCGGGGGTAGTGGGTTCATGGATTGGGTTCTCCATGGTTGGGTTTTACTCCTTTGCTTTTTGTTTTTAAGAAAAAAAAAAAAAAGAAAATAAAAATAAAAGAATAAAAAAAGGGGGGAGCGGGGGGGAGGAATAGTTCCCGGGAGGAATGAAAGGGCCGGAAATCTCCCTCCGCCCAAGAGGACATCAGCACCGTAGTAGCGCAGATGCAGCATGGAACCTGTGCCATACCCTACCCTTCATGCCAGTAAACCAGCAATCGGGATAGCAACCTCACATCTGCCGAGCTACCTCGGTGGAAAAAAGAGAGGGCGGCCGGATATCCGCCACAAAGCATACCTCCTTCGGCCACCACCCCCGGAATCCAAAAGGTGGTTCCAGAGATACACCCGTCGCCCGAAAGACACCCAAAGCTACTCCGGGATACCGGAGAGGGATCGGGGGACATCCCCAGGCGATCCAGATTCCACGGCAAACTACGCCACCGCCAAGAACCTCAAACGGAATGGGATGGACCCCGGTATCCTTTCCCCTACCTAGGAACTAGCGCGCCTGTGGGAGAAATCCCAAAGGCCAAAAAGAGGAAGGGCAAAAGGGAGGGGTGGGGAGGAGGAGAAAAGGAAAAAGAGGAGGATGGGATAGGGGAGGGGAGATTGGGGGGTAATTAGGTTCGGTCTGAGGAAGAAGACCGACAGGTCTAATTCCTCAGACCAAGAGCCTCTTCACCACGCCAAGGAGCCCCCCTTGAAGAGGTATAATTGTGAAGACTACCACAAAATCACGATGTCAATGTATGATCACCTTTGGTCCCCTCACCTTCAGCTGGCTTTTGCTGTAATTCTAGCAATGATGTGAAGCAAGAAAAAAGTGTGACAATACACTCAATCATTTACAGGAGTTTGGTGTTGATTCCCAACTTCCAGTATTGTAAAACTACTACTAAAGAATTCTGTATACAGGCAATTTTCAAACAACTTGTGTAGTATACCAAAGGTTCATTAGTGCTGAATCCTCAAGATGCTTTATTTCTAGAGAAATCTTGCATTCAAGATAATGCTTTCAGAGATCTGCATAAGCTAGTGTTCATCAATGTTACTCTGCCTGTTAATTCTGCAGCATGTGAACATAGCTTTTCCAGCCTGCATCTGACAAAAAGTTTTATGAAGAACAGCAGTAGCAATAGAACAAATGATATTGCATTGTATCTACAAATATGAAATGAGCAAATCTGACTGTTTAAGGTATTGATACTTTTGCTTCCAGCCATTACAGGAGAATCACATTTCTATAACTTTTCAGTTACCCTGAGAATCTCATTTGAGAGTAAAATTAATCTGTTAACTTCATGTATATCATTAGCATACATTAACAAATCCATTATTTTCACGGCAAGTAGTTTCACTTGTTCTTAATCTTTGGTATAGATAGCAGGTTTCTCACTCTTATAAAGCACGAGCAAAAAACTTTAGAAAACATTGCTATTTTAACCCTTTCAGGGTCGCCAGGCCCTCTCAGAGATTTGTTCTCAGGGTCACCCAATTTAAAAAAAAAAAGAAAAAAAAAAAAAATTTTTTTTCTTATGAAAAGATAATCTTTTCCCGATCATAATGACACCAAAAAAATGAAATTTGATGGAAAACTTAGGGAATTATGTTCTTGCGAAGTTAGCAGTCTCGACGATGTTTACGCATCGGCAATTTTGCCCACTTTGAGCCCTATTTTCAGCCAATTCCAGTGTACTAGTCGACAAAAATCATAACTATTTCGCTAGAATTCCATTTTTTCTATCGAAGGAGTACAAGAAACCACTCATTTACCGATTTCAACTATCCAATACAGTGATCAGAATTTAGCAATTTTGCCAATTTCACACAAATTTCAAAACATGCCAATTTCCGAATAGGGTCCAGAATAAACAAGAGACATTACTGGCACTAAAATAACATTTCCTCTGTTCATTAGTCACGTCCCCATCCCCCTCTTACATTCTTTTGCTTTCCTCTTTGAATTTTTATTCTCACAAAAAAAATAGAAGATTTACTGTTATGCAGACTACTGCATTAATGTAGAAATGGTATAAATAATATCAGCACACTTGTGAAAGAATATTAGACTCACCAGTTGACATGTATTGGACGCATAGCATGATTTGTTCATTTTTGAACTTTGGTAAAAATCGAACGTTTCTGCTACTTTGAGCTCAATTTCAAGGTACAGTGGACCCCCAAGTTTCGGAAGCCTTGACTTTCACGAAATTCGACCTTCAGTGAGTTTTTTTTGGAAAAATTTGGCCTCGAGTTTAGTGAAAAAACTAGCGTTTTGACGACCGTCCAGTACCCGTCCGCCCGTCACCGCGCACACAAAGCCAGTCTCCCATGCCATGCCATTCACGCTCAGTGTGCCACTGTTTACCAAAACGTGACCATCACCCCGCGGGTTCATACATTTCATAATAATCCATTGTTTTTTGTGCTTGCAACTGCTAAATAAGTCATCATGGACCCAAGGAAAGCTAGTGCAAGCCCTTTGGCAAATAAAGTGAGTGACAGGGATGTGGAAGAGTTGGTGGAGGACCACAGGGAAGAGCTAACCACTGACGAACTGCAAGAGGTTCAACTGGAACAGCATCAGATCACAGCCGAGGCACTTGCTTCAGAGGAGGAGGAAGAGGGAGTGGATGAGGTGCTTTCTTCAGTGACTAAGGATGTGTGTGGAATGTGGAATGAGTTGCAAAGTTTTGTTGAAAAGTATCACCCTGACCAAGCTGAAACAAGCTGATATCTGCAACATGTACAATGACAGTGTTGTGTCCCACTTCAAGGAAATCTTAAAGAAATGCCAGAAAAAGACCTCTCTGGATAGATATTTTGTGTGCCAGGGGTCCAGTGACTCAAGTTGTTCCCAGTGGCATTAAAAGAAGGGAAGTAACCCCAGATAAGGACTTGCTACCTAAAGTCCTAATGGAAGGAGATTCTCCTTCCAAACAATAGTGTACACCTTCCTATCACCTCCTCCCATCTTCCATCCACCCAGAAGTCTTCAGTAAAGGTAAGTGTAATGTTATTATTTATTTTAAATGCACGTACTTGATTTCTGTTTGTTTTCATTATGTAAATCTTTATTTAATTTGAAAAAAATATTTTATTTTAATATTTTTGGGTTTCTGGAATGGATTAATTTTATTTCCATTATTTTTTATGGGGAAAATGGTTTCGAGTTTCGTGAATTTCGACCTTCGGCGGGCTCTCTGGAACAGATTAATCACGGAACTCGGGGGTCCACTGTACTTTTCATTGTAAAACCAGTCAAAATCATCTCAATTTCTGTAATATGTCTTCCATTCTATAAAATGAGAGCAGGAAAACTAGAATAAAACAATAAATACCATACGAAAATACAGTGCAAAGTCGCTGTTTTAATCCAAAACACGGTCAAAGTTTTTTTTTTCTCATTACGCACTGTGTGCTGCAGGATTTTTTTTATACTGTGCACACTGACCACAGACACATTCTCTCATATGTAGGCCTACCAGCTTTCTTTCATTAGATTTGAGGGCGCTAGAATTTAGGCGTACTAGTACGTCAAAAACCCTGGTGCGTAAGCCGTACTAGTACGGCCGAAACCCTGAAAGGGTTAATTGATCTGTAATATACTGTACACTAAGTGTGGCATACTACAAATATGCTATATTTTATTCGGCATATGTCACACTCCCATATAGGCTGCCTCCCAACCAGCAAACTGGGTGCTAAGGGTTTAACAATCAATAGAGCACGCGTCGT
>NW_026464616.1:0-14283 GCF_026875155.1 Cherax quadricarinatus
TAATTCGGCCCTCAGTCTGTCCTCATGGGGTAGATTTCTGATACTTTGGGATCAACTTGTCATCCTCTGTACGTTTTCCAGAGCATTTATATGCATTCTGAAAATACGGTGACCAGAACTGAGCAGCATAGTCTAAATAAGGCCTTACCAAGGATATATAGAGTTGAAGAAACAAACTGAGGTCTTCTATTTTTCATACTTCTTGATATGAAGCCAAGGATTCTGTTAGCTTTTTTGTGAACACTTATGCACTTTTTTGCGAACATTATGCACTGTTGTTTGGTTCAGATTACTGCTAACCAGAACTCCTTTTCGCAGTCAGTAGTAATAAGATCTACATTATTTAATTTATATGTGGCATGGTTATTTTCCTGTCCAACATTTAGCACTTTGCATTTGTCTATATTAAACTTCATCTGCCACTTCTTCGACCACTGCATCAGTCTATTCAAATCATCCTGGAGTGCACTAATGTTCTCAATAGAATGAATTAGACGACCCATTTTGGTGTCATCAGCAAATTTGCTTATGTCGCTATTTATTCCAATCTATATCGTTTATGTAAATTGTGAACAACAAGGGGCCCAACACTGACCTGCAGAGCACCGCTTGTGACGTGCCCCCATTCTGATTTCTCCCCATTTATGCAAACTCTTTGCTGCCTATTTGTCAACCACGCCTCTACTCAGGAAAAAATTTCTCCTCCTATTCCATATGCCTTAAGTTTCCTCAAAAAACTCTGATGTGGAACTCTATCGAAAGCCTTACTGAAGTCCATATACACAATATCATATTCAGTACCATGATCTACCTCCGCAAACACCTTAGAAAAAGAGTAAATGCGTAAGACAGGAACGCCCGTTAGTGTTGAGATTCATTTATCAATTTATGCCTATCAAGATGGCTACGAATTGCCTCGGCAATTAATTGATTCCATAAAATTTTCCCTCTGTGGAGGAAGGCTTATTGGTCTATAGTTCGAAGCTAAGGACCTGTCACCTGCCTTGTAAATAGGTATTACATTTGCCATTTTCCATATATCAGGCACAGTACCAGTTTGTAGTGATATGTTGACAAGATTAGCCAAAGGTTTGCAAAGTTCCTCTTTACATTCCTTTAAAACTCTTGCAAACAATTCATCGGGGCCTGAGAATTTGTTGCTGCCTGAAAGACGTGGAGAGACTTGTATTGCTGCCTGAGAGACGTGGAGAGACTTGCATTGCTGCCTGAAAGACATGGAGAAACTTGTATTGCTGTCTGAGAGACGTGGAGAGACCTGTATTTGTGCCTGAGACGTGGAGAGACTTGTATTGCAGCCTGAGAGATGTGGAGAGAACTTGTACTGCTGCCTGAGAGATGTGGAGACTGTTGTACTGCTCCCTGACAGGACGTGGAGAGACTTGTATTGCTGCCTGAGTAACGTGGAGAGATACTCTTGTGTTGCGAGGCTGGATGTTCACCTCCTTCGTAGTCTGGTGTAAGTGTGTGAGGAGGAAACAGAAGAGGGAGAGAAGAAGGGAGAAAAAAGGAGGAAGAAACAAAGAGGGAGGAGAAGAGGAAGAATGAAAAAGAAGAGGGATGGGAGGGGGAAGAGATAAGAAAGGCGGAGAGGTGAAAAATGGAAGAGGTTAGAAGGTAGGAGCAGGAGAGAGAGAGAAAGAGAATGGAGGAGGAAGAGAGAGAAGGTTGTTGACACAGCTTTTTAAAAAAAAGTTGTACCAAAAAACATTCCCGCTGGATAACCATAAAAAACTCTGCACTTCATATACACACCACCAACATTTATTCACATAATTTCAACGTTGCTGGAAAAAAAGACTCACAAGGTGGGCTATTTTACAGCGAGTTAATAACCAAACAACACGACGTGTTTTTCTTTTTTTGTGTTTGTGTGTTGTGTGTGTGTTGGTGTGTGTGTGTGTGTGTGTGTGTGTGTGTGTGTGTGTGTGTGTGTGTGTGAAACTCACCAAATTTTTTGTACTCACCAATTGTGGTTGCAGGGGCCCGGGGACTCGGGGTCCGGGCCCCCGGGCCCTTCACTGAGTGTTTACTAGGTCCTCTTCTCCCTGCTCCATGAGCTTTTCAAACCTCTTTTTTTAAAGTATGTATGGTTCCTGCCTCCCACTCCCTTTCACTTGCTGGGCTTTTTCCCACTTCCGACACTCTATAAACTGAAGAAATCCTTCCAAAATCCCATTGATTAATCGGGTCTTCAATTTTCCAATTTTTGACCCCTTGCTTCTTTTGTCCCCTCTCTGGAACATCCGGGTCTCTCCCCATTTGTTTTTCCCACGCACTATTTTGTTGTTTTTTTCATGCCTTCCAAAACCCTTCTGTCCTCCCATTTGCCCGCAGGCCGATTTTCCTTAAACGTTTTTTCATAGGACATTCCCCCTTTGCTCTGGAACTAACCTTTTCGCAAACCCCTTTTCAAATTTTTTTAATTTTTTGATGTGCTTGATTTAAATTTTGGGTTCCAAAAATGGTGCTGCATAAACCCCAAAATAGGCCCGACGAAAACGATGTACGTGTCTTGAAACGATTCCTTACTAAGGTATCCCGGGCGCTATTGTAAGGGTTTTCCAAACGGCCCCGGGTGCTGCGGCAGTTATTGGTTGATGTGGGGCTTCCGGGGGGACGTGCTCGATGTTTTTACTCAAACCCCAAAATCTTTCTCCTTGAGCGAGGTTTGAGCTTTGGCCCCCAAGGGCCCATACTCCGTCTGCGGTTTCTTTGCCCTTCCCCCGGGCTTTAAAAAAATTTTTATTTAAAAAAAGCGATAAAAAAGGTGACCCGAAATATATCCAAAAAAATACTAAAAAGGTTAAAGACAAGAATTTCCCCTTTAACCCCAACACATAATAACGGACTAACAGTTCAATGGTAATTCCCCCCCCCACACAACAACCCTATTTTTCAGTGGTTTCAATAAAAAAACAACATTACAAGGGTTTTGAAACAAGAGGTTTCCCCCCCCCCAAAAAAAAAAAATCAAACGGGAAAAATTAAAAATTGTACAATAAAACATTGTATAAAAAAAAACACACACAATAAACCCCCTACACATACAATAAACATACACAAGCAATCACGTATACACAACATGACACAACATCGGGCACATTACTAGTATGACTTCCCCCTCAACAAAATTAAGACTTAATCTAAACTCGGTCCCCACCAAGCCCCACAATACTCAAACATTAATTTAGGCGATTTTTAGGGGGGTCTTAACATAGACAAGGTACTTACAATTCAAAGAAAGAAACGGGAAACACACAAGTCACAAAAAAAAAAAACATCCAATATAACAAAACAAATCTACGATGTGATTTTTTAAAAATCTAAAAATAAACCACAAAAAGAAAAAAAATGCACCATTTTACAGAAATTTTTAATAAAAATATTACAAAAAAGCACCTATAACACGGCATAAAATAAAAAAAAAAATAAAAACCCAAATTTACCTTGCTGGGAAAGCACATCGTAAATATTGTGGGGGAAAAGTTCAAAAATGGGATAGGAGGGAGTATATGTACAATGTTTCATTTCGGTACTTTTTAAAGGAGGGTAAGCCCCACTCCCCTTTTTCCCCCCCCCCCTTTTTCCCCCCCCGAAAGTGAAGTTTGATTCCGGCTGTTTTTTAAGGGTAGGGTTTCTCAGCTCCCGCTACCCTTCCCCCCCCTTCCCCCCCCCCAAAGGGTGCGTGGGGGGCCCCGTCAAACATAAATCACTACTCACAGCCCCCCAAACACTACTGAAAGTACACGCCTGATCATATTTTAGGGGACTTTTTGGGTTGAAAGTTTACTTTTGACCAAATTAAAACTTAGCCCTTTTAGTCTTGATATTAAAGTTGAAATAATCACCACATCTTTTAGGGATTTATTATATGGAGAGTTTTCAAAACAGGGGGGAACCCTGTCTTCTTTACAGCTTGAAAGGACAGAGAGGGTCACCTGCTAACAACGAGTAAATTAAAGGAGAGGGACTAACGTTCTGAGACTTCCCAAATTCTGATCCATTCCTGTTTTGTATGCAAGAGCAGGATTAACCCCTCATCTTTGCATGGAGAAAACCCGTTTTTCCGTCATCGGGGACGATTTTTGACGGCTATAAAATCTGGAAGAACGAGCCGGGGGTTTGTCATCAACACCTGCGCCCCCCCATCATGGGCAAGCACGATTTCAACAACACGCCGGGGTCACCAATACCAGACACCCAAGTTATAAAAATATATATAAAATTTTAAAAATATAAAAAAATAAAATTTTAAAGGGGTTAAATTTCAATATCATTTATATTTTTCATTTTTCTTTTTTTTTAAGGTAAGATCAATATTTCATTTTTAATTTTTTTTTATATTTAAATTTTCAAAACAATAAAGTGTTTTTTTCAGTTTTTGTTCTTTTTCTATTCATTAATTTTCCTGAGGGGAGCCGGTTTGGGAATACGTCTGAAGTTTTTACAGGGTTTGAGTAAGCCTTCACAATGGCGACCTTGCCGGGATCAATCTACTGAATCAATATTCAATTCACCGAATCTACCATTGGAATTTAAACCCGCCCATCCACAGACGGTTACCACCACCTGAGTAATCTTTCTCCATGGTAGGACAACGGCACGTTTTTAAAAGATTTGGTGATTTTTAAGCCCCATTTACTGTAAGAAAGTCAGGCGGGATATAATATTTAATTCTCCCACCTATTTTTTGTGGCTTGAAACATTTTGGAGGATTAGACTCTAGGGACCCGGTTTTTCCCAGTGAAAAATTTTTTTCTTTGAGCTTTTATTTTACCAAGGAACTGTGAGGACACTCTTGATTTTTGGGGTCAAAGATTGGATGGTCAATGACCTCTTTCACTTACTGTTTGCTCGGAGCGGAAGAACCCTTGTTTCCATTAAAACATATTTTTAATTGAAGTAGGGATCGAGCCCTCTGGTTTTTTACAGTTTAGCGGAGCGGAATTAAAACCTCCTTTTTCTTTGATCCCCTTTCATTTTTCCCTGGTATTTTTAATTTATTTTTGAAGAATGGGAATACCAGTTTTGGATGAATGCTGGAAGTAATTAAATACGGGGAAAAAATTTAGAATTTTTCATTAGTGCTAAGATCCATAAAATTTGAAAGATAATTGAGGAGAAGAGAACAGAAAGGAAAAGAGAAAAAAAGGGGAGAGAGATAGAATTGAAAGAGAAAACCCAAGATAGCAGTTAAAAAGGGAGAAAAAGACAAAAAGAAGCGTGATAGACTTGATGTGAGGTGGAAGTAGAGTACGTAGGAACAAGTTAAATTAAAAAAACTTGAGGAAAAAGAGCAAAGGATAGAAATATGATTTAAGGGGAGAGGAAAAAGATTGCGAGCTCGAAAAAACCGCCTTGAATTTAAAGAATAAAATTAATTTTCCCCAAACACAATTAGGGGAAGGAAAATGGAACAACGTGCAGCTAGTACACATTTCCAACACCTAATTTACCCCCTTCACAGGGGGGGGAAGATATCACTTCATACATTATCGGGTTTTTAAAAATCGGTACTCTCTGTGAATGGCCTGCGAAAACCCGGGGGCTCCCGGGTTTAGGAATGATTTTCGGGTACAGCTTTGAATATCTATGCAACTTTGTCCAGTATCATATGTAATTATAACCTACTAAAAAGGGCAATCCTTAAAGCTATCAAAAACCACTAATTTTTACAGGAAAGTTTTTCGGTACCCACCTTACAGCCTGGCCAGAACTTTCAGCGTTACGGGTAACACTTTTCTTTTGTTCACTTTGATAGAGAGTTCGGGAATTGATCGCGGGTTTTATGAATCTTTTTAGAGACTTCATGGTTGATGACCAGTTCCTGACCTTTTCCCCATCAATACAACTTCTTAGAGAACGTAACCGATTAAACTAGGAATTTTGCTGAGGCTGTGACCTTCATGCGGGGCTCACAATTTCCCAAAAACCTAAGGGATCAAACCCCTAAGCAAGGGGTTCATCAACCTTAAGAAATCAAAGCCTCTAGGGGAAAGTAAAGTGACTTTTTTTTATTCCTTTTTTGTCATTTGGTGGTTTTAAAGGGGGCAAAAACCCCAATTGTCCTTCTAAAAAGGGCCCAAAATTTTGGAAGATGTTTTAAAGGCCGCAAGACCAAGCACACTTTTGTTTCAGGAACTTTTAATGGATTTAAGTATCTAATTTTCGAGACCGGATGCACATTATAGTCTTTTTGGATAAGTTGTTCCAAACCCTTTAAAGAAACTCATTCCTCTGCATATTTTAAACTAGGGGCCCGTACGGACACTTTTCCTCCCACCGTTGTTACTTTAGGTCTAAAGGGTTTTCACAGGTTGGTCTGAAGCCAACAGCTCCCCCCACTTCTTGCCCCGTATAATGGGAATGAAAAAAGGTCCCATTTTTCCCTTCTGAGGTTGACCTTTTCATCCCCAAAGTGGACAAAGTGTTTAAGACCCTTTTCCTGTAGAGTCAGAGAACCCCTCGAAATTTCAGATGAGACAATCCCCCGCAAAAACAGTGGGATTAAAAACCAGGGGAGGGTACTCTCGAAAGCGGGTAGTGGACAGGTCATTTATTAAAAAAAAGTGAAGATATCACCTCCATCCCATAAATGTCTTGACTGGGGGTCAGACCAAAGCCAGGCTTCCCTACGTCCACCTTTGTTTTTCACTGACTTTAACCCCTTTAAAAAATTCGAAGGACCCTTTGTTAATTTACAACGTTTTTTTCCCTTTTTCAGAATTGAAAATGCCGCTAAACAAAATCAAGTTACCAAAAGGGGAAAAACTTTTCATATAAATTTGAATAAAAAAAAAGGGAAAAATCTTGTACAATCAGTATTAAATTAAATTCGATAACAAACTTTCCCATCTTAGTTTTCCAAGAAATCAGGAGACTGTTCTAAAGGGCTCAACCTGCCAGTCTCCGACATTTCTCGCATCGAAAACCCTTTAAAAAAATTAGGGGAACCATTTTTGGCCAAAAATGTCCTCAATGTCACTACCTATTGTGATCTTTAAAAATTTCCCAAACTTCATCCCCCCGAGGTACCGGGCAGTACCAGGAAAAAGCCGTCTTTAGGGTCCCCTTTTGAAAGAGTAGCTAGACATCGTTGCCCTTTATCTCCACTTTCTTTTGGGGACATAAAATTATATTAACATTAGTTGATTATCTTCGATTTTCCCCTGAAGCTGTATCCTTAAAGACCATTACTACAGATGTGGCTAAACCCCTTTTGTCCATCTTCTCAAAAGGGGGCATCCCTAAAAATTTTTGTCTGACCAGGGGACAAAATTCACATCTGACTTAATGCAACATCTATCCCAACTTCTGGGAGTGAAGCCTCTTTCACCACACCCTTTATCCAGCTGTAATGGAGGATTAAGCGCCAGCTTTTCGATTCTAAAGTCCTTTTTAAGGAAACTTTCTCCCTTAAACCTAAGGAGGGGCACGTCCCCCCCTTTGGCTTTGTTTGCCAGGGGAAAAAGTTCCCATACTCTTTGGGTTTTCCCCTTTTGAATTCTCTATGGAAACAGCCAGAGGCCCATTGTCCATCCTTCGGGCTTATGGACTAATAGGAGTGAGTGCGAGGTTCAATCTTCTACCATTTCTCCTTGACCTTGCCCCCCCAAACTGAGGAGACCTCTGACATATTTCAAAAAAAACCAAGCTTGTCAAGGGACCAACAAACCTATTTTGATTCCAAAAGTAGAGGAAAGTTTTAAAGTGGGGGGAAAAGTTTTGGGTACTTTTCCCTATCAAGTCATTAAATTTATTAGAAACAGGAAAGGTCCATAAAAGTATTAAAAATTTTTTTGGAAATTGACTACCTCTAGAAGCGGGGAAAACCCCAAAACCCCCTTTATCATAACATCCTTAAGAAATATACCGAAGAAATTCGGTTAACTCCCTTAAAAATTTTTGACTTATTTTTTCCCACACGAACTTGATAAAACAACTGAAATGTAAGGTGGCGTAATTGACCCCCCTTAATTAACTATATAAGAATAAAGACTTGGTGACTTTTGACCACCGGGCGCACCAACTTAATATTAAAAATTTTGGAGCCCGTGGGGAACATGAACTATTCAATGTTGAGTAACTTTTCAACGCTTTATGATTTTCCAGGGGTTACCCCCACGAAGCCATAAGTTTGATTAGTGACAGACAATCCTATCAAAAAAAAATTATCCCCATTCCAGTTCACCTTAGGGATGCATTTGCCGAGAGGTAGAAAAATTTATTAAAACAAAGATCATTGAACCTTCATATCTGCAATTGCTCACCATAGTCATGGTTAAAAAAGGGGAAAATTAATAGACTTGCTATTGACTTAAAGGGGCCTTAATGTTATAATCGGTGGGATCGAGCCTTCCCCTTAAAAAGCGATCTACACAAATTTTAACCTTCCTTCTTTTCAGAGATTGAATTGGCAGGCATATATAAAGAAATTTTAAACCCTTTCTTCTAAGAGACACCGCCCCACACACAAGGACTGATGCAATAAAAACATCCCTTTCGGTTTGGTAACTGCCTGTGCTCCCTCTTTAACTATGAAAAGGTCTTGGGTAAAATACCCAAATGTTTCAGTTATTTTATAACATTTACGTAATGACATCCACGGGGCGAACTTTCCCAAAACATTACATCTTTTTTCGTAGGTTCGTCACATGGCCTCACTGCCAAGCCGAAAAAATGCTTCCTTGGGTATAACAAGATTAGATATCTTGGAGATACTTTCTAATAACCCGCAGCCTCCCCATAAGATCAAAGCTTATTAAATTTAAATTTCCCCAAAACCAAGAACCAGCGTAGCTTTCTTTGGGTTTTGTAAATTTTTATCACGGTTATCCTAACCTTACTGATCTTACAGGCATTTTCCGACTTTCCTTAAAAATTCTGAAGGGAAACCCCTTTAACTTTCGACGTAGCCGGGAAAAAATTTAATGAGATTTAAAAAAATTTTCGAAAGACCCTAATTAAAAACCAAATTTATAAAACATTTTTTTTAAAACTGACCTCCAATCGGCTTGGTGCAGTCTACACAATACCATATGGTACTCCCTTTCCCCGTATGCTTCCTAAGCCAAAAATCTTCCCCAAAACAGATACTCCACATAGAAAAGGAATGTTTGGCCCTTTGTTGGGGTATCTCCAAACTAATTTTATTTGCTGGGAAAAAATTCATTTTAAAACGGAACAAACCTTTGATATACCTAAAACTTTTTAAAGGGGAAACCCACAGTCGCCTCTTGAATGGACATTGGGACCGGGTTTTAAATTCCTATTGTTATATCAAGGTTATCAATCATTTCTCAAATGGTTAAGTATGAGTCATAGAAGATTTTTTTGCCTTTTGCGATTTTTACATGTTTTTAACTTTTTTCCCCCGCCTATTCTTCTTAAATTTTCCCTTTACTATAAGTCTTGTATGGGGGAGTGTGAGGGAAAATTTTAAAAGATAGGAGTGGGAGGGGGAAAAGTAACAATAGTTTCATTTTCCGGCTATTGTTAAGGTAGGGTAAGTCCAGCCCCGCTATTCCCCCCCCCCTCTTTTTCCCCCCCCGAAAATGTGTTTGATTTCCGGCTGCTTTTTAAGGTAGGGTCAGTCTAGTCCCGCTTCCCTTCCCCTCCCTCTTCCCCCCCCCCAAAGGTGACGTGTGGGGGTCCGTCAAACATAAATCACTCGACTCACAGCTCCCCAAAACTACTGTAAGTAACCCTGACAATTTTTGTGGACTTTTTGTTTAAAACTTACTTTTTACCAAAATTAATTAGTCCTTTTAGCTTGATAGGGTTTAAAAAGTTTTTTTAAACACCACATCTTTTTGGTATTGTACTTACATGGGGAGTGATTTCTTAACAGTGGGTAACGTCCTTTCTTTTTAACTTGAAAGGAAAAGAGGGTCACCTGCTAATCAACGAATAAATTGAAGGAGATGGACAACGTTTGAGAGTCCCCCAATTCTGATCCCTTACCTGTTTGTTTATGCAAGTAGCAGGGAAAACCCCTCATCATTTCAGTGGGAAAAAAAACTGCTTTCCTTCATCTGGACGATTATTGCGGGTGTAAAATCTGTGAAGAAGAACGGTGGGTTGTCATCAACACCTGCGACCCCCCAAGGGGGAAGGTAATTTAAAAAAGGGTAAAAAAAGGTTTTTTTTTTTTATAAATTTGGTTGAAATTTAGGAAATTTATATTTTTTTTTTTATTTTTAAGGTAGGATAATATTTTAATTTTTAAGTTTTTTTTTTAATTTTATATTTTCTAAACAATAAAGGGTTTTTGTTTGTCATTTTTTTTTCTTTTTTTTCTTAATTTTTTTGAGGGGGAGCCAAACCTGGGGAAAAATGTCTGAAGTTGTTTCAGGGCGATAAGCCTTCACAAATATCACCAATGCTTGTATCGAAGATGACGGAAGACCCCTTTTTAATTCTGTACATACAAAATCGTAACGAAAGCGACGTCACCTTTACAAGGAGACGTATATAAACATGGAAAACAAAACTCACATAAAATTACACACAAAAAGTCACAGTGACCAGCCCGTTAAACCCCCCTAACGCTCCAAACTTCTCAAATCTCTTAACTCCAAGCTTTATATTCAGCGGTAAGTCTTTCTCCCCCTCTCCCCTTTATATACAACCTATTTTGCCTTTTTCCATAAATCGTTCCCGCTAAAACCCGAATTCTACTATTACCTTCAACGTCCTCATAGCCCATGACAAAATAAATCGGCCCCAACTACGACACCGTCTTTACATCTGTCAACCCCCCCACATCAAAATCGAACGCTAGGGGGGTGCCCACAAAAATTCCCCCCCCCCCAAACCAAAAAACCCATGAACCACTCACAACCCAACCCCAAACCCCCAGAATACAAAAGTAAAAAGCAATTCCTCCACCCCACGCCGGACAAACCCCGGGCCCCCCAAAAACCTATTAACAACACAAAATCGGACGGCAAATTCATGCAAAAATTTAAAAACCATTCCCGTACTTTAGCAAGGGGAAAAACCGTTGAACCCCCCCCAATTAACACTCCACGCTACAGGGGTTTCATTTCCCTTTAACTCGCACCACACTCCCTTTTCCCCGCCCTTTTCCCAAATACATAATTTAACACTCGCACGTCCCCCCATGCGCAATAAAAAAACGAAGCATCGACTAGCACCTAATTAAATCCCCTCTCCCAATGCACAGGTCCGGAAAACATTTTAGTTAACCCCAAAGCATCCCACCCAGTCGGAGAAAAGCATTTAATAAAACCATGACACAGCCTCTAGAGGAAGAGACCAACCCTCCCTAGCATTGGGGCTCTACCACCGCTCTTGTAGCCAATCGCAACCCCAGCCCCCAAAAATCATAAAACCCATCAAAGACGTTTTACATACCCCCGCAACGAGGATACAGGCAGCAACATGCCCTCGCTATAAAACAAAAAAAAGACCACCGCCCTCTGGTTCAGGGTTTAAATTCCGGTGTTTGACTATTTAACACCCCAAGCCTGTGTACCACCCCCCCGATTACATGCCCTCGCTGATCAAAACCCTCGCATATACTAATACCCCATAGTGATCGTCAACCCCTCCCCCTCTCTGGACCCCTCCATCCCCCACCCCCCTCCCAACTCCATAAAACTTCGATTTTTTTCCTTTTTAACACACACCCCGTAGCCTTACCAAAATATATTATCATTTTTCAAAACCCACAAGGGCCGGGCGACCACTACTCGAACCCCAAGACGAACTCTCCCTTCCACAAACAGCCCAGTAAAAAGGGGCCTTATACATTCAAAAAGCATTTGAGACATTGGGCATCCCCGTCGAATGCCCCTGTTTTAAGGGGTAACTTTGCTTTGGCTGGATTAAATTCGAGAACCCCGTTGCTGGCCAGGTTTCCATCTTCAAGGACCAACCCCGTGGGACCCCGCTTTTAAATTGCCCACTGTGATACCCCCATCACCTACCATTTCTCTTTTGCCTTTCCCCTCAGGTTTCTCTGATCCTTTCATGCCTTTCCCGTTAATGCCCAATTCCCGTAGGAACTGTTTGAAGACCTTTTTGCAGTCCAAGAAAAGCAGTCAACCACCCCTTTTCGTGTCTTCTGTTTCTTTTATCATAAAAACCCCGTAGGTTTGTGACACAGATTTGCCTTTCCATGTATCCGGTGATGTGTTTTTACTTTGTTTTCCGTTCAGGTGCTCCACCATCTCCTCCCGATAAACTCACGACTTTGCATACTATCACTCAGTGCACGGGCATAGTTTATGCCTCTTTCTGTCTCCTTTTTTATATATGGTACTACTTTGCCATCTTCCATACCTAGGTGGTTAGTGGCACCACAACATTTTTGCTCCCTCTTAAGGACCCACGGGGGATTTGTCTGGCCCATTCTTTTTAGGTATCAAGGTCCCTAGCAGTTTCTTCACCTTTTCCCCCTTTGTGTGTAGCCTTAACACTTTTTGGGATATTCCTTGTTTCCGTCCCCCTGTTCTGTCCATCCGAGGCCTTCCCCGCATCCACGTAAAAATTCCTAAAACTCTTGTTAGCCCCACATCCTCTTGATCGCTTCTGGGGAGTTCCCTACCTCTTTCCTCCCGATCACCTGGGTTTTTACGTTTTCCTCCTAATTGGCTATACAGTTTTTTGAGTCGACTTGGTTTTTTGATGCTATGTCGTTTTCGTACTGTCGCGGGGCCACAAATTTTTGTCATCTCGTTTCTGGCTCTTGACTTTTTTTCTATTTTCCGGTCCTTTGCCTCCTGTACCTTTTTTTATTTCTGTGCACTTGTTTTTTCCCCCCTACACCTTCGGGTAACCCAAGGACTCGCTTTTTGGCCTTTCCCATTATTTTTATTTCCCTTTGGGGAAAATCCTTTCCTCCCTCCCTGCATTTTCTTGCACGTATTCCATAATTTTTTTAGTTTCCCCGCCAATTCTCGTCCCACGAACCTCCCGCAGAATTCCCATACCTGTGTAGTCCCCCCCTTTTTTCAGTTGGCTTTTTCCCCTCCAACCCTTTACCCTCTCTACTTGTAATTTTTTTTTTTATTTTATTTAAAAAATTTACAGCTTAATATTAAAAAAAAAAGATAAAAATGGGTACAGTAGGATCCTCGCCTACAAACATCACAACAAGTTTTTTAAAAACACATTTAAATTTACATAAAAAGTTACCCCTATACACTCACAAATTTTTCCATATAAAAATACTACTATAAATAAAAAAATATAAACTATATAACTATATAAAAATATAAAAATAATATACCTTTCAGATTTTTTAGTTAAATACAATGACAATGACAAAGGTTCACAACCTTCACAGTAGATAAACAGAGGAATGACCTACATCACAACTCTTTAAAAAAAAAAATACAGCTCTTCCCCCAAAAAACCCCTATACAATAAGAATTACCTAAAAACATACATACGTGCCTCACACAATCCTTTTAAGCATTTAAAAAATGAAAATCCTAAGCCTCAAACTTATACTAAAAAATATTAATAAAATTTACTAAATATTAAAACAGCCTTTCCACCGCTAGCACATTTTATAAAGTAAGGACTAAACCAACTCTCCCATTACAAAATTTTAAAGAGGGATTACAAATTTATGGAAGTATTAGCGTTTTCCCTCTCTCATCAATGGATGAGCACATTATTAATGCAAAAAAAAAGCAGTACACTCGCTAAAACCCAACCTAAACAAAAACCCAAAATAATTTAAAAACCCCTCATTGCGATACGATTATCCCCATGAAAATGCCCAAAAAAAGGCTATAAACGCACACTCTACAAAACCCCAAAACTCTTCAAGTCTTAACCCATAACTTGACACCATTCACACTTAATAATAAAAAGGTCTGACGACCCTACACTCAAAAAAAATTCTCCCTTTGTTACTACGTTTTAATTACTTGATACCCTTTTCTTTCTTGCCACTTGCACACATACACTTTGCCACACATATACACCTTTTTACCCAATACACCCACTCCACCCCCCCCCAGAGGCTACCCCCTGTGTCCCCATGAATTCCCCCTTCTGTATGAATCCCCCCCAACCCCCCCCCCCCTTTCTCCCAGCCCAAGTCGTAGATTCATGAGAAACCCAAAAATTAACATTCTATACCTTTCCAAAAAAAACCTCCCCCACCTCCCCCCATACAGTTTTTCTATTACACACATCGTACGATAAACCTTTTGGGCTAGTACCCCCTCCGCACCCCACAATCCCCCCTCCACCTATCACCCACGATATTTATTAAAAAAA
>NW_026464617.1:0-13964 GCF_026875155.1 Cherax quadricarinatus
CAAACTCTAAAAGAAAGCTAACATCTGCTCCAATTTTGAAATTTCAGATTTTTCTAAGCCCTTCTATCTGACAACTGATGCTAGTTCAATTGGCATAGGTGCCGTACTAGCTCAGAAGACTGATGGCAAGTACAACGCAGTTGCATTTGCTAGCCGCGTCCTTACGAAGGCTGAACGTAATTATACAGTAACTGAGCAAGAAGCTTTAGCATAGTATGGTCTTTAAAGCACTTCCGAGACATTATTTATCAGTACTCTGTCATGTCTTGACAGATCATGCTCCACTGATACCCTTATTCCAGAACAAACAACCTACTGGAAGGTTAGCTAGATGGACCTTGACTATCCAAGAGTTCAATCCCACCTTTGAGCATTTACCTGGCAAGTCAAATGTAGTCGCAGATGCCTTATCGCGACATGTTAGTATAGTAACTGCAGACCCTCCATTTAGTGCTGAAGATGTAAAGAATGCTCAACGAACAGATCCCATGGTCTGGTGTGATTCGATTCCTGCTCCAGGAAGATCTTATTCTGACTGTGAAGCCACCACCACCCATTAGTGACTTTCTCATGAACCAAGAATTACTGTATCGAACAGCCGAGCTGGGTAACTCCTAGCAGAAGAGTATACCAGTTAGTAATTCCACAGTCACTAGTGAATGTAGCCTTACAGCTAGTTCACGATGTACCAGTGTTGCACACCCTGGTAGGATCGTTCAGTAAAACAAGCCAGATTGAAATACTTTTGGCCTCGAATGGCAACTGATATTTCTGAGTATGTTAGGAAATGTAGTGTCTGCAATGCAACATAAGGCATGCTAATGGTCCTAATCCAATCCAAGTGTATCCAACTACTAGGAACCTTGGGAAAGAGTTGCGCTAGATTTGTTAACTAATTTCCAATGTTCCCCTCCAAGGTAACAAACATCTGTGTGTTATGGTAGACCATTTCACCAGATATTGTGAGTTAGTTCCTATTGCAGATAAGACTGCCGAGACAGTAGCTAAAGCGTTTAAAGAACGCATTATCTGCAGGCATACCACCCCTAAGTCCCTAGTAACAGATAACGGAGGTGAATTCTGTAATGAAATTCTTGAAAATTTGTGTACCTTGTACAAGATCTCTAAATCCACCATTGTTCCTCATCATCCTGCCAGCAATGGTTAGCGAACGAACCAATAAGAAAGTACTTGATGTCTTGAGAGCCACTATCAATCCCAATAGTGAAACTTGGGATGAAGTTATACCTGATGTGCAGTGTGCTATAAATTCTGCTTACAATGTTTCTATAGGTGACACTCCACATTATGCATTGTATGGTGTAGATAAACGTTTGCCTTATGAGTTGTTATATTCTAATCCGAAACCAAATTACAACCCTGATGATTTCGTAGCAACTCGTACCAGCTTAGCTCAAAGTGTTTTTAGAAGAATCCGTGAAACACTTCATAAATCAACAGCTGAATTTACAAGAGTCGCAATACTCGAGTAAAGCCATCCAAAATCAAAGTAGGTTCGAGAGTTATGCTGACTAATTTTAACAAAACGTCTGCAATGCCAAAGCTTGATCAAAAGTTTGTTGGTCCTTATCGCGTAGTTGAACATATCACTGGTAATAAGTATAAGGTTAGAGAGATTAGTACTGGTCAGTATAAAGAATCGCATTTGGATCATATGAAGTTAGTATGTGATGATAATGATGTTTCCCAACCCAGACTATGTGACAGACTCTGACAATCCTCCTGATCCTGTACTCTCTTCCTCTGATACTCAGTCAGACGATCAACCTGAATGTCTTATTCCCTACGTACACGACAGGTATTGAGAAATCCTCAAGTATCATGTTGTAACTTTTCCAATTCAGAATGGGCCTCAAAACTGCATGAGTTAGCCAATGCTACAGAGTGATGATCCTCCCAGAGAGACAACCCATTCTGCATATGTCAATCACACCCTAGCAGAGTTGGGGTTTAAATGTAAATAACCTCTGTTAGATGAATAATTACAGTAATTCACTTATCAGTAATCCAAGAATTTTTTTTTGTGTTCATGTTTCTCTCCCTCCTCCCCCCCCCCCCTCCGCATTCAGGAGAAGTTAAAGTCTAGATTTGCGTGCAACCGAATCTGCCTTTCTGTTAAACACTCTTCTTGTATATATCCTTTCCTCCTGAATCCGTAGATCACATGAATACAGATCGATCGATCAAATTTTTTATTTTTATCACTTGGTAATCTCAACCGTTGAGTTCGTTGTTCCATTTGTTTGAGTTTTAATTGTACTATAGTATACCTTGTATTTACTTACAGTTTCAGTTACGTAAGCTTTCATTCCAATGTTCTACTTATGTATCTATAAAGTTTCATGTTGTGTATTTGACATTGTATAGAATCAGTCCAACCGTATACCTCCATCTCTAGTTTGTATAGTTGTATGTCGGGACGACATATTTTAGCGTCGCCGAGAGCTCCAGTAGTAGTACCAGTTACCATCTCAGTAAGTATAACCAGTTACCAGTAACCTGTCCGTTGACTCAACGACCAACCGCTGAGTGTCACGGTCTGTCTGAGGCTGCACATTATTTCAAAAGACCCACTAACGGGGTACTGGCCAAGTCGGCTAGTCAGTATTATACGATGTGAGCCAAGGAGATAGGTAGGCTGGCAAGGGCTTCCTCTCCACATAACAGCAATTAAAAGTAAAAACAGCCTACGTAGATTTCTACTACCCTAATCCACGTATCGAACTCCCACATGATATCCCCGCCCGGGTCTTATTCGCTGACTCCTCCCAGCCCGGGTCTTATTCGCTGGTACTCTCCTGGCCCGGGTCCTTATTCGCTGGTACCTCTCCCGGGTCAGGTCTTATTGCTGTGCTCTCCCCCCCGCCGGCCCGGGCCTTATTCGCTGGTACTCTCCCGGGTCAGGTCTTATTTCTGGTGCTCTCGCCCGCCCCGGCCTTATTCGCTGGTACTCTCCCGGACTCGCCGGCCCGGGTCTATTCCTCCCCTGGTAATCTCCCAGCCCGGTCTTATTCACTGGTAACTCCCTCCCGGCCCAGTACTTATTCGCTGAGTACTCTCCCCCGGCCCAGTCTTAATTCGCTGATACTCTCCTGGCCCGGGTCTTATTCACTGTATTCTCCCCCCCGGCCCGGTTCTAATTTACTGTACCTCCCGCGCTCGGGGTCTTATTTACTGTATCTCCCGCCCGGGCTTTATTTGCTGGAACTCTCCCAGCCATGGGTCTTATTTGAGGTACTCTTCCAGTCCAGGGTCTTATGTTCGCTGGTACTCTCCCGGCCTGGTTCTTTATTCGCTGTACTCTCCCAGTCCAGTCTTATTCGCTGGTACCACCCGGCCCGGGTTCTATTCGCTGGTACTCTCCCGGCCTGGGTCTTATTTTATTCGCTGTACTCTCCCGGCCCGGGTCTTAATTCGCTGGTACTCTCCCGGCCCGGGTCTTATTTTCGCTGGTAACTCTCCCGGCCCGGGTCTTATCACTGGTACTCTTCCGGCCAGATTCTTATTCGCTTGGTATACTCCCGGCCCGGTCTTATGTTTGCTGGTACTCTCCCGAGCTGGGTCTATTAGCTGTACTCCTCCGGCCCAGGTCTTATTTGGCCTGGAACTCTCCTGACCCGGGCTTATTCGCTGGTCCTCTCTCCCGGTCCAGGTCTTATTTGCTGGTACTCTCCCAGCCCGGGTCTTATTCACTGGTACTCTCCTTCCCAGTACGGTCTCATTCGCTGGTGCTCTCCCGGCCTCGGTCTTATTCACTGGGGTACTCTCCCGGCCGGGCTTATTCGCTGGGTACCTCCCGGCCCGGGTCTTATATGCTGGTACTCTCCCAGTCCAGGTCTTATTTGCTGCTTCTCTCCCGGCCCGGGTCTTATTCACTGGTACTCTCCCAGTACAGGTCATATTCGCTGGTACTCTCCTGGCCGCGGGTCGTATTCGTGGTACACTCCCGGCCCTGTCTTATTTCGCTGGTACTCTCCCCGCCCTGGTCTTATTTCCTGGTACCCCCCGGCGCGGGTCTTAATTTTATTCGCTGGTATTCTCCCGGCCTGGGTCTTATTCGCTGGTACTCTCTCAGTTCGGTCTTAATTCGCTGGTACCTACCCAGCCCGGGACTTATTCGCTGGTACTCATCCCAGCCCGGGTTCTTATCCGATGGTACTCTCCCGGCCCGGGTCTTTATTCGCCTGGACTCTCCCGGCCCAGGACTTACATTCGCTGATACTCTCCCAGCCCGGGACTTATCTGCAGGTACTCTCCCAGGCACCCGGTCTTATGCGCTGGTACTTTACTCTCCCGGCTCGGGTCTTATTCGCTGTTACTCTCCCAGCCCAGGTCTTATAGGTGGAGGTGCGCGCATGGTACTCTCACCATGGATGGGTCTTATGTGCTGGTAATCTCTCCCGTCTAGGTCTTATTTGCTGGGTCTCTCCATGCCCGGGGGTCTTTTTTGCTGGTACTCTCCCAGTACGGGTTTTTATTCGCTGGTACCTCCCGGCCCGGGTCTTATTCCTGGTTCATCTCCCGGGCCGGTCTTATTCGCTGGTACTCTCCCGGCCCGGGTCTTATATTCGCTTGTACTCTCCCAGCCCGGGTCTTATTCGCTGGTACTCTCTCCCGAGCCCGTGCCTTATTTGCTGGTACTCTCTCTAAGCCCGGTCGTATTTTGCTGGTACTTAACTCCCAGCCCGGTCGTATTCGCTGGTACTCCTCCCGCTTAGGTCTGATTTGCTGGTACTCTCCTGGCCTGGGTCTTATTCCCTGGTACTTACTCTCCCAGCCCTGGTCTTATTTGCTGGAAACACTGCCCAGCCTGGGTCTTATTTGCTGTTACTACTCCGGTCCAGGTCTTTATTTGCTGGTAGTCCCCAGCCCGGTCTTATTCGCTGGTACTCTCCCGGTCCGGGTCTTATTTCCGCATGGTAAATCTCCCGCTGGTCTTATTTGCTGGGTACTCTCCAGGCTATTCGCTGGTAATCCCTTGGCCTGGTTCTTATTCGCTGTACTCTCACAGCCTGGGTCTTATTCTCTGGTACTCTCCCAGCCTGGGTCGTATTCGCTGGTACTTTTACTTCCCCCAGCCCGGTCTTATTTCGCTGGTACTGCCCCCGGTCGGTCTTATTTGCTGGTACTACACTCCTGGTCCGGGTCTTATTTGCTGGTACTCTCCATGCCCTGGTCTTATTCGCTGGTACTTTCCTCCCGGGTCTTTCGCTGGTATTCACCCAGCCTGGGTCTTATTTCGCTGGTACTCTCCCGCCCGGGTCTTTTCACAGGTACGCTCCCAGTCCAGGTCTTAATTTGCTGGTACTCTCCAGTCCCGGGTCTTATTCGCTTGTACTCCTCCCGTCCCAGGTTTATTCTAATGGTACTCTCCCACCCCGGGTCTTATTCGCTGGTATTTTTTTCACTCACCGCGTGGGGTCTCATTCGCTGGTAACTCTCCCGGCCCGGGTCTTATCGCTGGTATTCTGTAGACAGCCTGTACTGTCAGAACACACAGCCTACCATCTGCCTCTGACTAGTTGCCAATTTCGCGGCATTTAGGTGGCTGCCCTCTGTTAGGCTCCCATACCCTTCCCGCCCCGGGGGCCGCCGAGGTCAGTGGGAGGCTGAGCCCATCCGCCCTCACTCCTAGGCCGAACCCCTCTGAATGACACAAGTGCTCCCGCCCCTCCACCGACTGGCTTGCAGCACTCCCTCACACTTCCCATGTGACTCTCTCCCTATCCAATTAAAGAGCCAAACTAGTCCACGGCCGTATCATTGCTCGCTACGCTACCTTCATCGCAAACTAACCCGCTGTTCAAGCAGTAAGAACAGCAATAACAGTGTACAGCGAGTCAACGGCATGTGAGCCTCTGCAGGGTGGAGGGGGTCAAAACACCAGTCGTCGACACCAGTCAACATCAACCCGTTGTCATCCAACGCACTCTCTTGGACCACAGTAATCAAACAGGCACGAATGAATTATTCTGGCCTAAGAAAAAAAAAAAAAAAAAAAAATTTGGCACGGACATTGCCAATCATGTACACCAGTGTGTTGGTTTGCCTACAGCACAATGGTACATTACAGGTCTAAACCCCATTCTAAGTATCCCATTACAGAGGAGGCCTTGGAGAGAACTTCTGTCGACCTGTTGACGAACTTCTCGACCTCGGAGAAGGGAAATAAGCACCTCTTTGTAATGGTAAATAACTTGACGCATACAGTGAATTAGTAACCATTCCTAATAAAACGCCGAAACGGTCGCTAGTGCTTTCCGTGAGCATGTTGTTCTTCGTTCATACTTGCCAAGTGGTCCCTTCTGTCAGACAATGGTCCTGAGTTTATAAAATGGCATATGCAGGATCTTTGCTCCGATTCACATTCACCAAGCGCCAGTAGCTCCACGCCCACCCTGCGAGGAATATCTTGCTGAACGTACAAATGGCAAAGTCCTGTAGGATTGCTCAGAGTAACTGTTAACCCAAGTTGTACTACATGGAGAGTTGGGAGGCTATCCCAGATGTTCAGTGTACAATTAAATTCCTCACTCAACAGCTCGTCCGGTGAGAAACACCTCATTTTGCGTTGTATGCTATGACAAGCACTTACCATATGAAATTCTGTTTGCTCCACCTAGACCCTACTACGATACTGATAACCCCAGTGTAGAATAGATGAGGACAACGCAGCTGTCTTCCCCAGCGGTACAAAGAACCTTATGAAAGCTACTGATAGGTCACGTCTGAGCGCAATGCCTAGCGCCAAGGAAAGTAAAGTGGAACCAGGTGCAAAGTTAATGTTGCTCAACCCAGCGCAGACCCCAGGTTATGCACAAACCTTTTCCCAAATTCGTGGTCCTTACCGTGTCCTACGACATCTAGCTCCATGGCAATAAGTCGAGTGAGGGAGATTGCTACGGGAACTATCAAGGAAGCCCACATTGATCACATGAAGTATGTGGCCCATGTGCAGGCCGAAGCAAGCTGGAAGTCGCGTGCGTTGCAACGCCACAATCAGACTAATGCTAAGGGACAACCCGTCTATCCCTTCTTCTCCCACTACTATGCTGTTTACGGAAGACGGCCCAGTAAGTCTCCATACTTATGGCCTGCGACCCAGGACACCAGTACATTTCTGTGACATTGACGTCCTACTGACTTGTTTTGACTCCTAACACTATTTATCTAATTGTTTGCTTCAAAATGGTATAAATGCACCACATTGTATAGCTAGTCGATAATGGAGTCAGGGTGGGGACATCATGTAATTTTGAAGATACATTTAGAAGGGACCCAGAGTGTTATTGTGAATTCCATGGATAGTAGTATTATTGTAGTATGTCACCCAGTGATTTTTTATAAAAAAAAGAGCCTGTATTACGGTCAGGGCAGGGCTGCCCTCTGAGTCACATGTCACATCAACATTAGGAAATGCTACTGTTCAGTCCATTTTTGCAGATGTGAGGTGCAACAACGTTCGTAGAAAGATTGGTCCAACTGATGTTCAGCCCTGTGGACCAACCTGTATATAGAAAATTTTAGTTCCAGTGCTGACTCTCCGACCTCTCCTCGATGAAACAGCGCAGGCAGAACCAGTTTTCTCTTCCCCTGGTTGGGAGAGTTGTGTTTTTTGCCTGTTGCATTTTGTTATGTCCATTTATTGATTTACTAGTGAGCAAAAGGCCAGTCCCCTCCTGGGAGCTAGTGTAATTCCTTTAACCTTGCTGGCGGGCGGGCCCCACCAGAATGTCGCATCGTACGACCCAGGTGCGTGCCAAGCAAATGTAGACACAGCCTGTTACTGTCAGAACACACAGCCTAGCATCTGCTCTGACTAGTTCATATATTCGCGGCATTGTAGGTTCTGCCCTCTGTAGGCTCACTAAGGTCCAGTGGGAGCTGAGCCCATCCGCCCTCACTCCTAGGCCCGACCCTCTTGATAGACAAAAGTGCTTCCCCACTCCACGGACTGGCTTGCGGTCACTCCTCACACTGCCCGTTGTGTAACTCACTCCTTTCCAATTAAAGCCAAACTAGTCCATGGCCGTATCCTAATTGCTACCTACGCCTACCTTCATCGGCACTGGGGCTAACCCGCCGTTCAGCAGTAAGAACATCAATAACATTTCCCCAGCCCGGTCATATTCCCGGTAACCTCCCGGCCCGGTCTATTCCTGGTACTTCCTGGTCAGGGGTCCTATTCCGCTGATACTCCTCCAGCCCTGGTCTTATGCGCGGGTACTCTCCCGGCCCGGTCTATTCGCTGGTACCCCTCCCGGCCCGGGTATTTGACTGAGATTCCATACTGTTTCATTTTTTTTGTTTTTAATTTTTTATGTACTCTGTATTGGTTTTAAATGAAAATAAAAAAAATCACAGCATAGGGAGCCAAGGTCGGGACAAACTCTTGTTTTTATATAATATTTTATTTTAAAACATTTCAGTACATGGAATAATAAATAACTAGAAAATAACCACCAACGGATATATATATATATATATATATATATATATATATATATATATATATTTATATATATATATATATATATATTATATATATATGTATTTATATATATTATATAAATATATATATATATATATATATATATATATATAAATATATATATATTATAATATATATATATAGTATATATATATATATATAATAATATAATTTATCACACTGGCCGCTTCCCACCAAGGCAGGTGGCCCATAAAAGAAAAACTTTCACCATCAATCACTCCATCACTGTCTTGGCCATATATATATATATATATATAAATATATTATATATATATAATATATATAATATAATATATATATATATATATATATTATTATATATATAATATATATGCAAAACAACCACTCTGAAAGAACAAGAAATTCCAAGCGCTTTTCGTGACTACTCACATTATCAAGGAACTTATATAGTTCCTTGATAATGTTGTAGTCACGAAAGCGCTGTTGAATTTCCTCTATTCTTTCAGAGTGGTTGTTTTGCAATTTTGAAATCACCTGTTTACTGTTATCTTATTGCATATATAAATATATATAATATATATATATATATATATATATATATATATATATATATATAAATATAATATATATAATATAATATATATAAATAAGGCCTTCAATGACCATAACATGTGTATCAATCGCATCTGCTAGAAAAATGACAGGATGGTAATGAGAACCTTCAAAACTAGGGAGGCAAGCCCATGAAGACACTCTTCTGGTCACTTGTTCTATCTAGGCTGGAATATTGCTGCACTCTAGAACCAGCACCTTTCAAGGCAGTGAAATTGCCGACCTATGAAAATGTACAGAGAAACTTTTTCACGGCGCACATAACGGAGATAAAACACACCTCAATTACTGGAGCGCTTGAGGTTTCTTAACCTGTATTCCCGGAACGCAGAGGGAGAGATTACATGATTATATACACCTGGAAAATCCCTAGAGGGACTAGTACCGAACTTGCACAACGAAAATCACTCGACTAACGAAAGTCAAAAGACTTGGCAGACGATGCACCATCCCCCCAATGAAAAGCAAGGGGTGTCCCAACTAGCCACGTTAAGAGACCATACAATAAGTGTCAGGGGCCCGAGACTGTTCAACTGCCTCCCATCACACATAAGGGTGATTACCAACAGACCCCTGGCAGTCTTCAAGCTGCACTGGACAAGCACCTAAAGTCGAGAACGGGCGGGAATCAGCCGGGCTGGGCCTTCGTACGTTTGGTTTGCGTGCAGCCAGCAGCAACAGCCTAGGTTGATCAGGGGCTATCCACCAGGAAGCCTGGCACAGACCGGGCCGCGGGGGCGTTGACCCCCAAACTCTCTCAGGTAATCTCCAGTAAATGATTAATTATGTAATAATATATATGATATATATATATAAATATATATATATATACTATATATAATATATATATATATATATATATATATATATAATAAACACATATTATTTAAACGTACATGAAATTGATAAATAACACAAACGATACGGTAACTTATATCTATATATAATACTTAGATTTTAGGGGGAAAACTATCTAACTTGACAATACGAATTTGAAACAAAAACTAATTACCTCAGTAACCCATCAAAAATCAATCTAAAATCACCTACAATAACAATATTATACATATACTCTGAACAACAACCATGATATAGGATAAACAGTTTTCCAACTACTTGACTTAAGTAATAAGTAGTAATATGGTTATTCAGGTATACACAAATACAGTTTACATAGCTATCATCACATAGCAGCAATATGTAGAAACCTGGGATAACCCAAAAAAGTCAGACAGAGTGACTATTTCCATTGGGGTCCTTTACCTATTATTATAATATAAAGGTTTATAATATTTTTCTTATTATTCTATTCATTGAAGATAACATCTTATTATCATTACTAAAAAGACTTTCTACTACACAATGATTATACAATGATTATACAAGTCAAAAATACCATCAAAACTCCATATAAGTGACATATGTCCACTGTCAGTGGACTAAAACAAATCAATACCTCATTAATTTAAAACATTAAATAATGGAAATAAATGGTATAAAATACGGACACAATGGAAATATAAACACATATGCAGATAAGTGATCCTTGATCGACAACGTTTCGCCCACAGAGGTGGGCCCATTTTCAAGTCACAAACTGATCGACACTGGGGAGTAGAGGTAAGCGAGTATTTTAAGTCTGGTTCCAGAATCTGAAGTCAGGTGGAGAATGCTGCATCTGATTATGTACCGGTGTGGGGGTTATAGAGTCTAAAATCTTGGGTTAGCTGGAAGGGAATTGGATAAGTTTGTGAGCAGACCTACCTGTGTGTTTTCCATCCTATGTTCTTATGTGTATAGGGATGAAGAAGTTTCTTGCAAGTGGGTTCAGTTATGTTAAGAAGCCACTTTCTTGTCGAATTGTCCGGATATAGAGAAATGAGATGATTCCAGGATTCTTCGGTATAAGTGTAGTCTTCTGTGGTGATAAGTCCCTTGATTTTCTGTAGTTTTTATTTAAATGGTTGTTTGAATTACGGTTGTTGACACAGCATTCTTGTATCATCAGACCTGCTGCGTATTGTTTCTGAAATACGTGTTTGGAGGTCTCCTGTGAGTGTTCTGCCAATGTATAATTTGCTGCAGTAATTTACAAGGATTAATTAACTCCTGCAGAGGATGGAAACTTGTCCTGTCTAACCACTGGTAATGGTCGTGGTTGTAGAGGTAGATACTTGGAATGAGGTATTGGAAAAGATGTTGGAAACGTGTTTGGGAATGGAGTTGGTGGGGAGGACTATGTATCTCTTCTCGGCAGTGTCTTCTCTGGGTGTGTTGAAGATGTTTAATGCCCGTCGTCTGCAGTCTCTGATGAAGTGACGAGGATAGTGGAGTTTAGAAAAAACTTTTTCAATTGTAGTGCATTCTTCCTCAAGAAACTCATTGCTGCAGATTCTGAGTGCACGCAGGAAGAAGCCTATAATTACACCACGTTTAGTTTTGGTGTCGTGGTGAGAGTAGAAGTGGAGAATATCGTTTTGGATGGTGGGTTTTCGATAGACTTTAAAACGAAGTTTATGGTCAGCTTTGCAGAGAAGAACATCAAGGAAAGGAAGAGTTGGTTTATAAAGACACGTAAGCAAACACTATGACATATTTATTAGAAAACGTTTCGGTCCTGGGACCTTGATCACTTCTAACATACAGAGGTAGAAAGGCATCATATATATAGGCGGAGAGTGAGGTGTGACGCACGTGACCTGAGGAATGTCATAAGAACATAAGAACATAAGAATGGAGGAACACTGTAGAAGGCCTACTGGCCCATGCGAGGCAGGTCCTTATCAAAACAACCTCTGTCTATGATGAGGACGGGTAGACGTTGAAATCATGTGACTCCTGTGTTGTTGGGTTGGTGGTGCTTAAGTATCATGTATGCCAATGTTTTTGAAATTTTGTAGTTTCCAGTGTTAAAGGCGGTTTCACTGACCCAAAAGTAACAGATTAACTCTTCCATCTCAAGCAGGTGAACTAAAAGTGACCTATGGATGTGAACGAAGTAAATGATGGTGAAGGCGAATTCGTACGTTTTAGAAGTAAGGGAGCTTTGAAAAAAGAAAGAGGATTTCAAAGGAGACTTGCTGCAAGAAACAACGAGAGCAACAACAACCATTGCAGAACGGTTAGGCTTGATTTCCCTGCTAACACTGAGTTTGAGGTCAAGTTTAGATGGTTTTACGAAGCTTCGCTAGACAACCCAGAAAAAAACCTTCGGATTCGCTTTCGTCATGACGAGGATAATTACGTTTTTGTTACTAACGACCCAACATTCATAGAAAAACTTTTACTCATAAATATGCTAACATCCAACTCCAAACTGCCCCACCAAGATCACCTAAAGTACTTATGTTATCCACAATGTCAATAAGTACATGGATCCTAAATTCTGTTGTCAGATCAAGTTGCAAACCCTCGTCGACTTCCAAATGATTCTGATATTGGCTGAGTGGATTGGTCAAGGGACTCCACCATCATATATCTACCCCTTTGTGCAGCGCTTAACAGGAGTTACAAATAGCCTTGTACAAACCACCTCACCGTAGATGCTACAAGTGTCAGCGCTGGGTCACATTGCTTGGAAATTTCCCCGCAAGTCACACTGGTGTGCAGTGTGTGCCAAGGCCCATCCTTCTCACCCGTGCTATGATATGATCAAGAAACACCAGCCCCTTGCATTAGAATGTATCAATTGTAAGACTCCCGGAGTCACATGCTTCATGCTGACTGCAGAGCGAAAGCTGCCACATCGCCAGCCGCAGAGCTCCCGCCTCACCATCACCCCCATGATGAGGCAATAGGCCTACCAGATACTTCATGTCTGAATACTGACCCATGCCTGAACTCAGACAATATGGTTGAGCGAGTCACTCTGGGAGTTCATCAACAGAGCACGATCACGTCTGCTATCAACACTAGTAATGCTGCTGGTGTTGACACCATCTGTCTGGCTGAGTCAGCTGTCAGTCAGCCACCTGACTCAGCTGATCGGGACTTCATACTTCCTGATGACGCGAGTCTTGCTGGGGTGGTACACAACATGCAGCTGCGCATAACAGTACTGGAGAAGCAACAATGGTGTTTGAAACAACAACTTGAGCACCACGAGGAAAAACTTACAGAGGTTGCAAATGAGTACATCAACCCACAGATTGTCAGCCATTATGAAAATGAGTGTGGTGATGATGAACAAACTGATGATTGCAGTGGTGTTAATAATCACAAAAACGATGAATCTGATAGTGGTGTTTACAATCACAGTGAAGATGATAAGGGCTGTGGAAAATTTTTTGATTTTCCGAAACTATAGTGCCTAATAGGTGTTTAATGTGTCTATATGGGTCAAAAATGTATTTGAAAATAAGAGTAGAACCAAGAGTTCCCTTTGCGCATGCGCGGATGTGCGGGGGGGAGTGGCGGGTTTGTTTTGAAGGTGGAGAGGAAGCGGAAAAGGCATGGTACCACGAAATTGGCATTCACGGCGGCCTAAGGATTAATATAGGCTCATTTCGTAATAGGAGTGTCGTGATGTTCCTAGTGGAGAGTGAGGAACGTGATTTACGGGGACCACGATAATAGAGTGGTAAAGGTGATTACGGGTAGGACCGGGGGTGACTGACGCGTCGTCCTGGACTGAGCCCGGGAAAATTACCATTGGTTTAATCATCATCTCATCGGTCTCAGATCTTAATGGAGTGATCTTAATGTGTATAATAATTTGAGTCATTAAATCGTCTTGTGAATTGTAATGTAATTAAGGATAATAACGCTAAGTTAAGAGAATATGGGAAGGGAAATAAGTCGTTTGCTCCCAGTGAACACGCAGACCTCGTTTTTAACGAGCGAGGGAAAAGGGAACCCT
>NW_026464618.1:0-14602 GCF_026875155.1 Cherax quadricarinatus
TACGCACTTACTCACGTGTCCAGCGGCCTCGTGTGCTCCGGGTTTCTCGTGTTTACACGGTCCGCTCTTACGTGCTAGAACTTTATTTGAGGCCATCAATCCTATCATACATCCCTCTAGCGCCTGGAAACCAATCTTGGGCGAAAACATTAATTACCTGAGTAAAAAAAGGAGAATTAGTGTGCACTTCCTAGCAGAGTTTTTAACTGCAAAGGGAAATCAAAGGCCTGTCCCGTGTGGAAAAATAATAATATTGAACTTTGTGTCAGAGGAAAGACAAAGTCTCCCCTGAAAGCATTGATTATACATAGTGTATAGTGTATACTACATTGGCCTCCCTAGTAATGATGATAAAGGCTTAAAGTGTCATATTGAAACAGGTGAATTGTAAATGAAGTGATAAGCCTATAGAGGCAGGTGCCAAAGTCGCCAGAAAACTACCACAGAGGTCAGCTGTTTTTAATAATCTTCTGCCTGCTAGTGTACTCGAATATAATCTAGTATACCAGTGAAAAGCAGAATACTGTGTTGAAGTAGCCAACCTAACCAGTATTATAATGGTACTTAGTGGAGTGGAGGTGACTTTCATTAGTTCCTTTTTTCTTGAAATACCAGACGTTACTGTGAATTTTCATATAACCTTTAGTTCCAGCGGTCGCATATACACAACGTGAGAAAGCAATTATTACTACAGAAAAAGCGTCGTTCTCCAAAATTTCCAACCAGTCAACAATAGTGATAATATAGCATTTATTGTGTTGGAAGACGAAAAAACTAGAAAAGCTAGATACAGCGATTTGATAAACAAGGGTTGATGCTCCGGACCTTCGTCACGTAGGAGCTGCCAGAAATCACCGGCTCTACAAACACGGGCAATTTATACTTTTGTATTCAATCGAAATCACATATTACTCGGTAGATAAATTTCAAGTAGATCCTTCATGTTAAGCCCAAATCACCCGACTAGTATGTTTTAAATAAGGACCCACTGATCAACAGATCGACTGGTCCGAACCCTCGACTGGTCCAACCCTTGATGTCCGACCCTTGACTGGTTTCAAACGGATCGTTTTTGGACAATACAGCAGACTGTACACGGATGGGGTTGTATGCGCCCTTACAAACACATACAATAAATAAAAATCAGGAACGTACACGGTACAGCTGTCCTATATACATGTACAGTTAATAGAAATAGAAATGCGAAATAGCTAGAGCTTCATTTAAGAGTTTTATTAATAGAGTATTCAAGGAGGTTGCTAGTAAATTACAGTAAATCAACATTCAAATCATTATGAAGCTCTGTGTAGTCTGCAGTCAATCAAACAAACGAGCTTCCACATGGATAAATTGTCATATTTTGTTGGAAATTGGTGTCACGCCCTTGAGCAGAAATCCAAGACAAACTACAAGCAGTATAAAACAGGAAGTGTTTTGGGTATGCCAAATGGGAAAATCTGTGGACTAAAATCACACAAGGGCTATTTAAAGAGGATAACATCAAAGCTGGCTTTTCATAGACAACCTGGAAGCTATCTACAAATATGAGTAGCATACAAAGTCTGGGCTGAATGGTATGCCCTTTGATACTGGCCATGGTAGTCAGAAACTGTAAGGCTGGAGTGATGTCCTGGAGTCAGTAAATGTGGGGCTGATAGAGCTGTCCTGGGAGACAGTAAGGGTGAAGCTGGAGGTGCTGTCCTGGAGACAGTAATTGTGAAGCTGGAGATGCTGTCTTGGAGACAATAATTGGTGAAGCTGGAGGTGCTGTACTGGGAGACAGTAATGTTGAAGCTGGAGGTGCTGTCCTGGGAGACAGTAATGATGAAGCTGGAGGTGCTGTCCTGGGAGAAGTAATGGTGAAGCTGGAGGAGCTGTCCTGGGAGACAGTAATGGTGAAGCTGGAGGTGCTGTCCGGGGGAGACAGTAATGGTGAAGCTGGGGGTGCTGTCCGGGGAGACAGTAATGGTAAGCTGGAGGTGCTGTCCTGGGAGACAGTAATGGTGAAGCTGGAGTGCTGTCCTGGGAGAAAGTAATGGTGAAGCTGGAGATTTTGTCCAGGTAGTCGGGAATTATACGCAGGAAGGAATACATATAAATGCCCTCATAGTGGACAGGAGCCGTAGTGGGGAACAAGTGTAGTCAAAGATAAGAAAAAAACCAATATTGCAAACTAGAAATACCACAGGAAATAGCAAACAAGAGGACTCCATTAGCAATAGTGAGGATATATTACCAAAAACAACTGGTGGGAGCTCAATTGTTGGTGCTAGGGAGGATAGGAATAAGACAGGTAAACATGCACCAACAGGGAATACAGTCACAGAAACCCAAGGCAAACGGAAACCAAGCCGGTGCACATACTATGCACTTGGTATCCGCAGACATGGGAAATCTGGAAAAACAGACGGGACGTGCAACTATGACCACCCTAGAAAATGCTGTGCCCATATTTACCTGGAGTTTACCTGGAGAGAGTTCCGGGGGTCAACGCCCCCGCGGCCCGGTCTGTGACCAGGCCTCCGGTGGATCAGACCTGATAAAACCAGGCTGTTGCTGCTGGCTGCACGCAAACCAACGTACGAGCCACAGCCCAGCTGGTCAGGAACCGACTTTAGGTGCTTGTCCAGTGCCAGCTTGAAGACTGCCAGGGGTCTGTTGGCAATCCCCCTTATGTATGCTGGGAGGCAGTTAAACAGTCTCGGGCCCCTGACACTTATTGTATGGTCTCTTAACGTGCTAGTGACACCCCTGCTTTTCATTGGGGGATGGTGCATCGGGCTGCCAAGTCTTTTGCTTTCGTAGTGAATGATTTTCGTGTGCAAGTTCGGTACTAGTCCCACTAGGATTTTCCAGGTGTATATAATCATGTACTCTCCCCCTCCATTCCAGGAAAAACGGGTTCAGGAACCTCAAGCGCTCCCTTTTAAATTGAGGTGTTTTATCTCCTTTTATGCGGCCTGAATTTCTTACATTTTTCGGTAGGGCAATTTCACCTGCCGAAGGCGAGGTGCAGCAATTTTTCCAGCCTAATAGAACAAGGACCTGAAGAGTGTCATCATGGGTTTTGGCCTCCCTATTTTGAAGGTTCTCATTATCCTTTCCTGTCTTTTTTTCTAGCAGATGCGTTTTGATACAATTTATGGTCAGCCACAGCACCGTGTCTTCCTTTCAGAAACACCCGAATCTGCATGAATTTCTTCCTTTGCAGACACGCAAAGCTCCGGCAGACATAACCAAATCTTTCAGGGGCTGCAAAAAACAAATGAAGTTCAACGATGAGAAATTTAAATTACTAAAATGGTAAACATGAGGAAATTAATCTTCATCAGAGTACAAAACAAATTCTGGCCACAAAATAGAGCGAAACCCCAACGTAAAAGACCTGGGAGGATCATGCGGGGATCTCCCCTTTCAAGGGACCATAAATTGTACAATCGCATCTTCTAAAAAATGACGGAGGAAAGAAACCTTAAAAAACAGGGAGGCCAACCCCATGATGACACTCTCGGTCACTTTTTCTATCTAGCGGAATATTGCTGCACACTAACAGCCCCTTTTAAGGGCAGGTGAAATTGCCGACCTAAAAATTACAGAGAACTTTCACGGCGCCATAACGGAGATAAAACCCTCAATTAGGGGAGCGCTTGAGGTTCCAAAACCTTATTCCCTGAACCAGGAGGGAGAGATACATGTTTTAAAAACACCGGGAAAATCCTAGGGGGACATACCGAACTTGCACACGAAAATCCTCATTACGAAAGCAAAAACTTGGCAACATGCACCACCCCCCCCAAAGAAAACAGGGGTGTCACTACACGTTAAGAGACCATACAATAAGGTCAGGGGCCCAAACTGTTCAACTGCCTCCCAGCACACAAAGGGGGTTACCCAAAAGACCCCTGGCAGTCTTCAAGCTGGCACTGGACAACACCTAAAATCATTCCGGATCAGCCGGGGTGTGGCTCAAGTTGGTTTGCGTGCACCGCAGCAACAGCCGGTTGGGTCAGGGTCTGATCCACCAGGGGGCCTGGTCCAGACCGGGGCCGCGGGGGCGTTTACCCCCAGAACTCTCCCAGTAAACTCCCGAAGGTAGATCCTCCCACATGATCACCCCAGGTATTTTACGTTGGTGTTTCGCTCATTTTTTGACCAGAATTTGGACTCTGATGAAGATTTAATTTCCTCTGTTTACCATATCTGAGTAATTGAAATTTCTCACGTTAACTTCATATTGTTTTTTTGCAGCCCACTGAAAATTCGGTTGATGTCCGCCGGAGCCTTGCAGTGTCTGCAATGGAAAACACTGTCATGCAGTTTGGGTGTCATCTGCAAAGGGGAAAACACGGGCTTTTGGGTGACATCCTTGTCTATGTCATATAGGATGAGGAACAAGATGGGAGCGAGTACTGTGCCTTGTGGAACAGAGCTTTTCACCGTAGCTGCCCGGACTTTACTCTTTGACGACTACTATCGGGTTTTTCCAGTGCATTTAGGACCTTGCGTAGTGATCCAATAGTTGAGACAAAACAGGGGGGACCTTTTTCAAACCATTTGCCCGTGTTGTGAAACTGATGGGTTTCAATGGGGGTGATCTTGCTTTTTGGGCCCCTTTCAAAGTTTTTTATGATATGGGAGTTATGCTATGGGGTCTGTATTTCTTTGGTGTTGCTTTACCCCCCCCCTTTGTGGGGGGGGGGCTTTGTCTTTTTTTTTAGTAACTGTGGGACGACCCCCGTGTCCCCGCTCCCTCTCCATAGGATGGAAAAGCTCGTGATAGGGGCTTCTTGCAGTTCTTGTAACAGGGGTTCCATGATCTGGCCCTGGGGCGAGTGCATGGATTTAAATAAGATTTCGTTCGGATTTTTAACCCGGAGGGTTTGCCACCCCGGATAACCCAAGAAAGTCAGTTCGTCATCGAGGGCTGTCTAAATTATTTCCATTGGGGTCCTTAATCTTGTCCCCCAGGATGCGACCCACACCAGTCGACTAACACCCAGGTACCTATTTGCTGCTAGGTGAACAGGACAATAGGTGTAAGGAAACGTGTCGGAATTTCCACCCGCCGGGAATCGAACCCGGGCCCTCCGTGTGTGAAGCGGGAGCTTTAGCCACCAGACCACCGGGCATGTCATTTATCGCCTGTTCGAAGTCATTTGGCGTCAGGATAACATCGGATAGGCTTGTGTTAACCAAATTTTGTGGCTCATTCAAAAATTCATTTTGATCTTCGACTCTCAGTCTGGTTAGCGGCTTGCTAAAAATTGAGTCATATTGGGACTTGAGTAGCTCACTCATTTCCTTGCTGTTATCTGTGTAGGACCCATCTTGTTTAAGTAGGAGCCCAATACTGGATGTTGTTCTCGACTTTGATTTGACATAGGAGAAGAATACTTTGGGTTTCTTTCGATTTCATTTATGGCTTTAGTTCTTCCCGCGATTCCTGACTCCTATAAGATTCCTTTAGCTTGAGTTCGATGTTTGCTATTTCTCTGACAAGTGTCTCCCTACGCATTTCAGAAATATTGACCTCTTTTAGCCGCTCTGTTTTTTTTTTTTCCGTCGCCTGTAAAGGGAGCGCCTGTCTCTTTCTATTTTACATCTACTCCTCCTTTTTCTTAGAGGAATAAGCTTGTGCATACATCGAGTGCCACCAAGTTAATCTGTTCTAGGCTATACGTTGGGGTCTGTGTTGCTTAGTATATCTTCCCAGCTTATATCGGTTAGGACTTGGTTTACTTGGTCCCACTTTATGTTTTTGTTATTGAAGTTGAATTTGGTGAATGCTCCCTCGTGACTAGTCTCATTATGTCTGTCTGGGGCTCCACGCATACATGTCTGAACCTCAATTATGTGTGATCTGAGTATTTGTTTTTGATATGGTGACATTTCTATCATATCATCATTGTTAGTGAAGATGAGGTCTAGTGTATTCTCCTTCTAGTAGGCTCTATTATTTGCGTTTAAATTGAGTTTTGGGGCAGAGATTTAAAAGCCTGTAGTGTGAGTTTTCATCAGAGCTGCCTCCTTGTTATTATGAACAATTTTTTTGCAAAATTCCTCCATTTAGGTGCTTAAGTTGAAATCCCCCGGGAGCAAGATTTGGGTGCAGGAGCTGAAATTTTCCCAGACAGGGGGTCTTTTTTTAACAGCTTTCGGGGATTGCTGGGAGTTGCACCCGGGAGGCTTTTAGACTCCACAATGACTATTTTTTGGTTCCGCCTTTACTGCTTAAGGGAACTATTGCGGGAAAGGGAAATACAATAAATGACCCATAGGGGACAGAGCCATAGTAGGGAAACAGTGTATAAAAGAAAAAAAAAAAAACCCAAAATTTTGCAAACTAGAAATACCGCAGGAAATAGCAAACAAAGGACCCACTAGCAATAGTGAGGAATTTTACCAAAAACAACGGGTGGGAGCTCCTTTGTTGGGGGCTAGGGAGATAGAAGTAAACAGGAAACATCACCAACGGGGGAATACAGTCCAGAAACCCCAAGGCAAAGGGAAAACCCAAGCCTTTTCCCTACAGCATTGGGTATCTGCTGGCAGGGAAATCAAAAAACAGAGGGGACGTAAACTATGACCACCCAGAAAACCATGCCCATATGACACGGGAAAAATGAAAACCCCCTTCCTGTGGGTTTTTTTCACCCTGACTGTGTACCCTTCATACGGGAAGACGTCTTAACTTAATTGCCAGGCATACCATCAAAAGGGGGACAAAAAGATAAAAAACACCAGGCCAGGGGAAAAACCGGGGTAGCCACAGCCACTCAAAGGGAGGGTTTTTTTTCCCTGCCAAAAAGGAAAAAAAAACTGGCGGGAAATGGCAAAACCGTACACCAAACCCATCATTCCTGAGTGGAACCACAGTCGAGGCCTGCACTCCAAACCAACAGTACAAATACAATTTCCGGAAAAAAAAACCCCCCCCCCAAACCAAAAATACCCCCGTCCGATAACTTTCTTCTTTGCAAAATACGGGTCAAACCACAAAAAACAAAAAAACAATCACCGGGGACGTTTTGCAAGACAAAGGCAATGTTCGCAGCTTCACTTAGACCCACATAAAGGATAACTTGGACAACGAAATATGGATCCCAGTTACAACCTATACAGATGTGACAGAGTGAACAGGCAAAAGGGGGGGGGGGGGTTGGCCTGTACATTGCAGAGTCACTTGCTTGCAAAGAACTGCTTAATGCCTCAAATGATATAGTGGAAGTTTTAGCAGTAAAGGTCGAGAACCAAAACCTAGTCATTGTGGTAGTCTACAACCTCCGGATGCAACATCCCAGCAATTCCAGGAACAGCTGTTAAAAATTGACCACTGTCTGGAAAATCTTCCAGCTCCTGCACCCAACATCTTGCTCCTGGGGGATTTCAACTTAAGGCACCTAAAATGGAGGAATATAGCAAATAATATTGTTGCAGTAATAACACCAGGAGGCAGCTCTGATGAAAACTCACACTCACACGAGCTTTTAAATCTCTGCACAAAATTCAATTTAAACCAGCAAATAATAGAGCCTACTAGACTGGAGAATACACTAGACCTCTCTCTTCACTAACAATGATGATCTGATAAGAAATGTCACCATATCAAAAACAATATACTCAGATCACAACATAATTGAGGTTCAGACATGTATGCGTGGAGCCCCAGACCGACAAAATGAGACTAGTCACGAGGGAGCATTCACCAAATTCACTTCAATAACAAAAACATAAAGTGGACCAAGTAAACCAAGTCCTAACCGATATAAGCTGGGAAGATATACTAAGCAACACAGACCCCAACTTATGCCTAGAACAGATTAACTCGGTGGCATTCGATGTATGCACAAGGCTTATTCCTCTAAGAAAAAGGAGGAGTAGATGTAAAATAGAAAGAGACAGGCGCTCCATTTACAGGCGACGGAAAAGAATAACAGAGCGGCTAAAAGAGGTCAATATATCTGAAAATGCGTAGGGAGACACTGGTCAGAGAAATAGCAAGCATCGAATTTAAGCTAAAAGAATCCTTTAGGAGTCAGGAATCGCGGGAAGAACTAAAAGCCATAAATGAAATCGAAAGAAACCCAAAGTATTTCTTCTCCTATGCCAAATCAAAGTCGAGAACAACGTCCAGTATTGGGCCCCTACTTAAACAAGATGGGTCCTACACAGATGACAGCAGGAAAGGAGTGAGCTACTCAAGTCCCAATATGACTCAGTTTTTAGCAAGCCGCTAACCAGACTGAGAGTCGAAGATCAAATATGAATTTTTTATGAGAGAGCCAACAAAATTTGATTAACACAAGCCTATCCGATGTTATCCTGACGCCAAATGACTTCGAACAGGCGATAAATGACATGCCCATGCACTCTGCCCCAGGGCCAGACTTATGGAACTCTGTGTTCATCAAGAACTGCGAGAAGCCCCTATCACGAGCCTTTCCATCCTATGGAGAGGGAGCATGGACACGGGGTCGTCCCACAGTTACTAAAAACAACAGACATAGCCCCACCCCCAAAAGGGGCAGAAAGCAACAGCAAAAAAAACAACAACCAATAGCACAAACATCCCATATCAAAAAATTTTTAAAAGGGGTCCTAAGAAGCAAATCACCACCCATCAAAAAACCCATCTTTTACAACCCAGGGCAACAGGGGTTTTTAAAACAGGTCGCTCCCGTCGTCTCAACTATTGGATCACATGACAAGGTCCAAATGAACAGAAGACAAAAAAATGCAGATGTAATATATACAGACTTGCAAAAGCCTTCGACAAGTGGACCATGGCGTAATAGCCACAAAAGCGTGCTAAAAAATAACAGGAAAAGTCGGCGATGGGTCTATAATTTTCCCCCTAAAAGAACACAAGAGTATCGCAACAGAGTAAAAACCGGGCGTACGGTGAAAAACTCTGTTCCACAAGGGACAGACCGCTCCCACTTGTTTCCCACCCCAATCCGACATAACAAGGGTGTAGCCACAGCACCTGTCTTCCTTTTCAGATAACAACCGAATCTGCATGACAGTGTTTCCCTTGCAGACACGCAAAGCTCCAGCGGACATCAACCCCAAAACTTTCATGGGCTGCAGAAAACAATATGAAGTTCAAAAGATGAGAAAATTTTAGTTACTCAATATGGGAAACATGAGAAATTAAATCTTCTCAAGTACAAAAAAAATTCTGGCCAAAAATAGAGCGAAACACCAACGTCAAAGACCCCGGGAGTGTTTGTCGGGGGATCTCACCTTTAAGGGGCCAAACATTGTATCAATCCATCTGCTAAAAAATGACAGGATGGATAATAAGAACCCCTTTAAAACTAGGGAGGCCAAGCCCATGATGCACTCTTTTAGGGCACTTGTTCTATCTAGGGGGAATATGCTGCCACTAACAGCACCTTTCAAGGGAGGGGAAAAATTCCGACCTAGAAATTACAGAGAAATTTTACGGCGCGCTCGGAGATAAAACCCTCAATTCTGGGGGCCTTGAGGTTCCTAAACCTGTATTCCCCAGTGAACCCTGCTTTTCATTGGAGGGGATGTTGCATCGTCTGTCAAGTTCTTTTGCTTTCGTAGGTGAGTGTTTTTCGTGTGCATGTTCGGTATAGACTCCCTCTAGGATTTCGAGGTGTTTATAATCATGTATCTCTCCCGCTGCATTCCAGGGAATACAGGTTCATGAACTAAAGCGCACCAGTAATTGAGGTGTTTTATCTCCGTTATGCGCGCCATGAAAGTTTCTCTGGTACAATTTTCTAGGTCAGGCAATTCTCACCTGGCCTTGAAAGGTGCTGTTAGTGTGCAGCAATATTCCAGCCTAGATAGAACAAGTGGGACCTGAGAGTGTTCATTCATGGGCTTGGCCCTCCATAGTTTTGAGGTTCATTATCATCCTGTCATTTTTCATAGCTGATTGATCGATACAATGTTATGGTCCTTCGAAGGTGAGATCTACGACATGATGACTTCCCCAGATCTTTGACGTTGGTGTTGTTTCTTTCTATTTTGTGGCAAGAATTTGTTTTGTACTCTGATGAAGATCCCCCTTAATTTCCTCTGTTTTACCATATCTGAGTAATGAAAATTTCTCATCGTTTGAAACTTCTTATTGTTTTTCTTGCAGCCCACTGAAAGATTTGGTTGATGTCCGCCTGGAGCCTTGACAGTGTCTGCAATGGATGACACTTCATGCAGTTCGGGTTTGTCATCTGCAAAGGAAAGAACTGTGTGCTGTGGGTGACATCCTTGTCTAGTCAGATATGAGGATGAGGAACAAGATGGGAGCGAGTACTGTGCCTTGTGGAACAGAGCTTTTCCACCGTGCCTGCCTCGGACTTTACTCTGTTGACTACTACTCTCTGTGTTCTGTTAGTGAGGAAATTATAGATCCATCGACGACTTTTCCAGTTATTCCTTTAGCAGCATTTTGTGCGACTATTTACGCCATGGTCACACTTGTCGAAGGCTTTTGCAAAAGTCTGGATATATTACATCTGCATTTCTTTTTGTCTTCTAGTGCCTTCTAGGACCTTGTACGTAGTGGATCCATAGTAGAGACAGACAGGAGCGACTGTTCTAAAACCCTGTTGTCCTGGGTTGTGTACTGATGGGTTTCTAGATGGGTGTGATCTTGCTTCTTAGGACTACTTTCAAGATTTTTATGATGGGATGTTAGTGCTATCGGTCTGTAGTTCTTTGCTGTTGCTTTCTTGCCCCCTTTGTGAAGTTGGGCTATGTCTGTTTGTTTTTAGTACTGTGGGACGGACCCCCGTGTCCATCGCTCCCTCTCCATAGGGATGGTACAGGCTCGTGATAGGGGCTTTTTGCAGTTCTTGAATGAAACATGAGTTCCATAAGTCTGGCCTGGGGCAGAGTGCATGGGCATGTCATTTATCGCCTCGTTCGAAGTTATTTGGCCGTCAGGATAACAATCAGTTAGGCTTGTTTTAACCAAATTCTGTGGCTTTCTCCTCATAAAAATTCCATTTTTGATCTTCGACTTCAGTCTGGTTAGTGGCTGCTAAAAACTGGAGTTCATATTGGGACTTGTGTAGCTAACTCATTTCCTTGCATGTCATCTGTGTAGGGACCCATCTTGTTTAAGTTAGCTGGCCAATATGGACGTTGTTCTCGACTTGGTTTGGCATAGGAGAAGAAATACTTTGGGTTTCTTTCGATTTCATTTATGGCTTTTAGTTCTTCCCACGGATTCCTGATCCTATAAGATTTCCTTTAGTAAGTTCGATCGTTTTGCTATTTGCTATCTCCTGACCATGTCTCCCTACGCCTTAAGATTGATTGACCTCTTTTAGACCGCTCTGTTATTCTTTTCGTCGCCTGTAAAGAGAGCGCCTGTCTCTTTCTATTTTACATCTCTCCTCCTTTTTTCTTAGAGGAATAAGTCTTGTGCATACATCGAGTGCACCAGTATAATTCTGTTATTGGCATAAGTTGGGTCTGTGTTGCTTAGTATATCTTCCCAGCTTATATCGGTTAGGACTTGGTTTACTTGATCACACTTTATGTTTTTGATATTGAAGTTGAATTTGGTGAATGCTCCGTCGTGATTAATCTCATTTTGTCGGTCTGGGGCTCTGCGCATACATGTCTGAACCTCAATTATGTTGTGATCTGAGTATATTGTTTTTGATATTGTGACATTTCTTATCAGATCATCATTGTTAGTGAAGATGAGGTCTAGTGTATTCTCCATTCTAGTAGGCTCTATTATTTGCTGGTTTAAATTGAATTTTGTACAGAGATTTAAAAGCTCGTGTGAGTGTGAGTTTTCATCAGAGCTGCCTCCTGGTGTTATTACTGCAACAATATTATTTGCTATATTCCTCCATTTTAGGTGCCTTAAGTTGAAATCCCCCAGGAGCAAGATGTTGGGTGCAGGAGCTGGAAGATTTTCCAGACAATGGTCAATTTTTAACAGCTGTTCCTGGAATTGCTGGGATGTTGCATCCGGAGGCTTGTAGACTACCACAATGACTAGGTTTTGGTTCTCGACTTTTACTGCTAAAACTTCCACTACATCATTTGAGGCATTAAGCAGTTCTGTGCAAACAAGTGACTCTGCAATGTACAGGCCAGCTTCCCCCTTTTGCCTGTTCACTCTGTCACATCTGTATAGGTTTTAACTTGGGATCCATATTTCGTTGTCTAAGTGATCCTTTATGTGGGTCTCAGTGAAAGCCGTGAACATTGCCTTTGCCTCTGCAAGCAGTCCAGGATGAAAGGTATTTTGTTATTTGTTGCTGGCTTTAGACCCTGTATATTTGCAAAGAAGAATGTTATCGGACTGGTGGTATTGTTGGTACTGGGGGGGGGATTTTTTTCCGGCATTAGTATCTGTATCTGTTGGTTTGGAGTGGAGGCCATCGACTGTGGTTCCACTCCAGGAATGACTGGATTTGGTGTACGATTTCTGCCATTTCCTGCCAGTTTTTTTTCCTTCCTGGCACTAAAAAACCTCTCCCTCTTGAGTGGCTGTGGCTACCCAGGTTTTCCCATGGCCTGGATGTTTTGTATCTTTTAGTCCCCTTTAGATGGTGTGCCTGGCAATTTAAGTTATAGCACAGTCTTTCCTGTACTGAAGAGGTACACATTTCAGGGTGAAAAAGCTTACAGGAAGGGAGTTTGCATTTTCCTGTTGTCATATGGGCATGACATTTTCTAGGGTGGTCATAGTTGCACGTCCCATCTGTTTTTCCAGGTTTCCCATGTCTGCAGATACCAAGTGCATAGTATGTGCACAGGCTTGGTTTCCGTTTGCCTTGGGTTTCTGTGACTGTATTCCCTGTTGGTGCATGTTTCCCTGTCTTATTCCTATCTTCCCTAGCACCAACAATGGAGCTCCCACCAGTTGTTTTTGGTAATATATCCTCACTATTGCTAGTGGAGTTCTCTTGTTTGCTATTTCCTGACGTATTTCTTGTTTGCAATATTGGTTTTATCTTATCTTTGACTACACTTGTTTCCCCACTACGGTTCCTGTCCCCTATGAGGTCATTTATATGCATTCCTTCCTGCGTATAATTCCCGACTACCTGGACAAAATCTCCAGCTTCACCATTACTGTCTCCCAGGACAGCACCTCCAACTTCACCATTACTGTCTCCCAGGACAGCATCTCCAACTTCACCATTACTGTCTCCCAGGACAGCTTCTCCAGCTTCACCATCCTAGAAGTTGGTAGAGATGTTGCATTAAGTCAGATGTGAATTGTGTCCCACGGTCAGACAAAATTTCTCTAGGGATGCCCACTCTGGGGGAAGATGACAAAAGGGCTTCAGCCCCCTCTGTAGTAGTTTTTGGTCTTTAAGGGAACGGCTTCAGGATAACTCGAAGCATAATCAACTAATGTTAATATATATCTATGTCCCCCAGATGAAAGTGGAGATAAAGAACCAACGATGTTAATATCTACTCTTTCAAATGGTACCGTAAAGATAGGCATTTTGACCATAGGTAATCGCCTGGTACCTCGGGAGGATGACAGTTGGCAAACTTTACACGATCTACAATAGGTAGTGACATCTGAGGACATTTTTGGCCAAAAATAGGTTTCCCTAATTTTATTTAAGGTTTTACAATGCGAGAAATGTCCGGCCACTGGCAGGTCATGAGCCATTTTAAGAACAGTCTCTCTGCATTGACTTGGAACAACTAAGATGGAATAGTCTGTCTCATCTGAATTTAATTTGAATACTGACTTGTACAAGATACATTTTATATATTCAAATTTATATGAAAAGTTTTTCCTTTGGATAACTTGAAATTTTTTTTAGCGGGATTATGGCAATTCTAAAAGAAGGCAATTACGTTGTAAATTGACAAAAGAGTCCTTTGATATATCTAAAGGCTTGAAGTCAGGGAAAATCAAAGGTTGGACAGAAGGAGAAGCCTTTGCTTTAGTCTGAGCCCTGTCAAGACATTTATGATATCGGAGGTGATATCTTCACTTTCATCTAACAAGTGAACCGGTGATCCTACTACCCCGCTTTCGAGAGTAGCATCACTGGTTTTTTAATCCAATTTAATCTCACGAGACATTGTCTCATCTGAGCTTTCGAGGGGCTTTCCCCGACTTTACAGGAAGAGGATCTGAAACACTTATGTCCATCTTTGGCGATGAAAGGTCAACCTCAGAAGGAAGAATGGCACCTTTTACATTACCTATTAGTACGGAGCAAGAAGTGATGGGAGCTAGTACGGCTTCAGACCTACCTGTGAACCGTTTAGACCTAATGTAACAACGGATGGTAGGAAAAGTGTCTGTACGGCCCAAGTAGTCTGAAAGTATAGCAGAGGAATGAGTTTCTTTAAGGTTAGGGAACAGCTTATCAGAAATGACTATACATGTGCATCCAGTGTCTCGTAAAATGGTAGATACATTAAGTCCATTAACTGTTCCTGAACAGAAGGGTGCTTGATCGTTACAGTCTTTAAAACATCTTCCAACTTTTTGGACCTTCTTAGAAGGACAATCTGGACGTTTATGTCCCCTTTAAACCACAAAATGCAAACAGGGAAAAAAAAGGCCCCGGGGGCCCGGGGGGTAAAGCTCCCGCTTCACACCGGAGTGCCCGGGGTTTTT
>NW_026464619.1:0-14474 GCF_026875155.1 Cherax quadricarinatus
CGGAAATTCGCGGTTCAACTGCGTTGAGCCTTGCCTGAAACCCCATACATCAAAAGTTTTGGAGTTATTAGAGGACATCGTCCACGAACGTAACCAAGTGCCCTTTAAAGGGGATGATGTTGGCGAAGTTTCAGACTCTAGGTGTTCCTGTAAAAAGTTGGCTAGACGGCACTTTTTGGGGGCCCCCCCATTCCCATGCCGTAGGTTTGTTTGTAGAGTTTGTTTATTAAAAAAAACAGTTGAATTTTAACCAGAGGCGGGGAAAAACTACTAGGTGAAACAAAGAAACCTCGAAAAACCCGCCTCAAAAAACATATCGCATTTTTAGAAAGACACTAAGCAAACCAAAACAATTTATTTAGAAAACTTTCGGTCCGGGGACCTTGATCACTTCTAACAGGGAAAATAAATGGTATAAAATCCCGACACAAGGGAAAAATATAAACAAAAAGCAGTATAATGTGACCCTTTATTGACAACTTTCCCCCCACCAGGGGGGTTTTTTTCAAAGTCACACCGGACTCCCGGGGGTTTGGAAGGTACGGGAGTATTTATAGTTAAAACGTTGGGGTCAGGTGAAGATTGCTGATCAATGATCTACCGGGGGGGGTTGTAGAGTTTGGGTAGCTAGGGGGGGATATGGACAAGTTGGGGAGAAACCCTTCTGCGTGTTCTATGTTCTTATGTGGGATAGCGTGAAAAAAGTTTCTTGGCAGGGGTTCAGCTATGTTATAGAAGCCATTGTTCGGTTGAAATTTTGGTTAAGAGATAAACGTGATTCCGGATTCTTCTGTATTGATTTTGTTTTTCTGTGCTATAATCTTGAGTTTTTTTATTTAATTTAAAGGGTTTGTAAATTTCGATTTGACACAGGCATTCCTTTATCGTCAGTCCCCGCTTGCATATTGGTGTCTGAAAAACGTGTTTGGAGGGCTCTTTTATGTTTCGGGCCCCCTATAATTTGTTGCGTCTTAAAAAAGGGGTTATGTATACCCCCGCAGAGGATGGGGCTTGTCCGTTACTACTGGGGATGTCCTTTATGGGCGTGGGTTTTGGAGGTAGATACTTCCAAACTTTTCCAACTCTTGCCCAAAAAATCATTCCAATATCACCTCCCCAACCCCGACCATCAAGGCTCACCATTTAACGGACAAGCCTCCATCCTCTGCGGGGTATACAAATCCCTTGTTGACGCAACAAATTTTAAATGGGGGAAACACAAAAGACCTCCAAACACGTATTTCAGAACACCAAAAAAAAAGCAGGATGACGATACAAGGAATGCCTGTGTACAAATCGCAATTCACACAACCATTTAATAACTACAGAAACTCAAGACTTAACCACAAAGACAACACCAAACAGAAGAATCCTGGAACCGTTTATTCTAAAACCAACAATTTTAAACCCAGAACAATGGCTTCTATAACAAGCTGAACCACTCCCCAAAAACTTCTTCATCGCTATCCCACATAAAAACAAGAAACTGCAAAAGGGTTACTCAAACTTGTCCAATATCCCCGCCTAGCTACCAAGACCTACAACCCCACCCGGTAGATCATCTATGCAGAAAACTTCACCTACCTCAACGTTTAAAACTATAAATACCCCCGTCCCTTTCCCAACCCCCGGGGTAGATCCGTGTGTGACTTGAAAAAGCCCCTGCGTGGGTGAAACGTTGTCAAAAAGGGATCACTTATACTGTTTTTGGGTTTTTATATTTCCATCACTTCTAACATACAGAGGTAAAAGACATTATAATATGGCGGAGAGTGAGATGTACGCAGTGACCTGGGGGAAGTCATAAAACATAAGAATGGGGAACACGTAAAGGCCTCGGGCCCCAGCGAGGCAGGTCCTTATCAAAAAAACCCCTCTGCGATGATGGGACGGGTGAGATGAAATCACGTGACCCTGTTTTCTGGGTTGGTGCTGTTTAAGTATCAGTATCCCAATTTTTTTTGAAATTTTGTAGTTTCCATGTTGCGCTCTAAGTGTCGGTGACGGTGATTAGTGGGTTTCTAGGCACCGTGGCGTTGAGGTCTGGTTCGGTGAGAACGATTTTGTGCCTGTTCCAGTTCATCAAATGCCCCGTGGAGTCTCTGTGGGGGACCAGGCGTCCCTTACATCGTCTTTTGAGGCATTTCGATGCTCATTCAGGGGGACGCAAGATCTCTGCCTTCTCGCCTACTTTTTTTCATGGGACAAAACCCACAGGGGAATGTAGACGCCTGCGTAGAATTAGAGGTGTGGGGCTGGTTTTAGTGAGTCTTTGATAGGGGATGTGTTTATGGTGGAAACATTGAGTTACTAAATCCCAATGCCCGGGAGTTTTCGTGGCAACATCGCCACGGGGGATAATATAACGTTTGGGGGGCGTTCTGGCGGTTTTTTTTAGGATAGCTTGTGCCTTGGTCTGAATCTCGGATGAAGAAAGTTTGGGAACTGAGACGGTAAACGCTTGTGTTATTAATGCTTTTCTTTTTAGAAAAAAGGGGGCTGGAGATGCAAGGCTCTCAAGAAGAACCCAATGAGGACTCCTCTTTTATGCGGGTATCTTGGGTGAAAAAAAGTGTAAAGATGTCCTTGTTGGTGGTTTTCTATACATTTTGAAGATAAGTTTGTCACTGTCGGGAGATCTGACGTGAAGTCGAAAAGGAAATTTTTGCCTCTTTTTCGATTTAAAGTTAAACTTTTATTGAGGGTTCAACTGCATTGATCTTGTTAAAAGGCCTGATTTGAGACGTCTCGGTAAAAAAACCAATATTCATCAACGACTTAGCCAGAAAGGGGGTTTGGGGGGGGGGGAATGGGGTGCTGAATTTCTCTGTCTCCATTTCCCCCCATGAAGAGGTTGGCAAGCACGCACTGACGGGCCCCCCATTGCCTCCCAAAGAATTGTTTGACGTTGTCCTGAATCTTGAAGAAGTTAAATTACACACAGTTTTCCCCAATTGATGAAATCTAGAAGAGTAAAGGGAGGTCGTGGTTTTCAGTGAGCCCTGTCTCGAATGTTGATTGCACGTCAGTAGGGAAAGTTTTTAAAAAAGGGCTGTGACATCGAAGGAACCAGCTTTGTTTTTGACTTCAGGTTGGAAATTCGGGAGGAAAGGGCACCTGAGTGTTTGAGGTGGGCTTTACTGATATGCCCCGAAGCGCGAAAGGTATTGGCAAGGTGCCGGCTATCGGTGGTGCACTCCCCATGCCCAAGTGATGGCCGATGGGGTGCCCGTTTGTGTGTTTAGGAAAGGCCTACAGGCTGCTGGTTCGGTTTACCTGGGAAAAGTTTAAGTAGTTTTTGCCTTGTTCTAAATTTTCGTAAGATGACAAACCCTTTTTTTAAAGGGAAAGGGCGGGGGTACTTGAAGTAGCCCTGATTCCGATACAGGTGGTAGTTTTTGGGCATCGTTGGGGAAGTTTTAAAAGGATTTTATTGTTGTAGTCGACAGTTTGAGTAACACCACAAAACCCCCTTTTGCCCGGGGGTTTTGTAAGACGAAAATAAACGTTGTTGGCCAATTTTCCTGATGTTGGGAAGCCTCACTAATCACCGTCCCCGGGACACTATAAGCGCAACACGGGAAAAACAAAAAAAATTTCAAAACATTGGCAAAACATGATTTTTTAAGCACCCCAAACCCCAGAACACGGGGAGTCAGGGTTGATTTCATCGTCACCCGCCCCTCATCTTTACGCAGGGGTTTGTTTTGATAAGGACCTGCCTCGATGGGCCAGTAGGCCTTTAAAAGTGTTCCTCCTTTTCTTTGTTTTTATGAATTCCTCGGGCCCACTGTTTCCCACTTTCTCACTCTCCCCTATTTATATAAGGGTTTTTCCCCCCCCTTTTAAATAAAAAAAATTAAATTTAAAAAAATTAAATTAAAAATTAATTAAAATAAAATTGTATCCCCCAATTATGGTTATATTTTTTTTTTCCCCACTACAGTCCCCCTATAACCCCCACGTTTGGGGTTCCCAACCCTTTTGCAATTCCAAAAAAAAATTTAAATTTCTCCCAACCCTTTTTTCCCAACATGTCTTCGGTCGAATAACACCCCCTTGGCCCCTTTATTTTTTCACCCCCTTTTGCCCCGCCCAAACACTACTCTCAAATACACACCTCTCCTTGGGCTTCAACTCCCAACCAAACACACCAACTTACCAACAAACTGACTTTAAAATCCCAAACACACCCCTTTTCATCACCCCGTAACCCCCAACGGGGTCACCAATTACCAATTTTCAAAAACCCATAAACAAAAAATTTCCCTCTTGGCCCAGACTTCTTTCCCTTCTTCCCCCCACACGGGCCAAGGAAAACCAGACATTTCTGGAAAACCGACCCAGTTTCTCTATTTCAAATTACTTTCCTACCGGGGCCCTTTTAACGGCCTCTGATCACACCCCAAAGTCATCTTCCCACATCTCCTCCAACCCTATCCTCATTCCAACCACCCTTAAATTCTCCAAACAAGAACGTTTGACTGGGATGCTTTCAAACAACACATGACAATAAAAAACCCCCACCTATGACTACAAAAACCCAAACCCTTCCTGACATCGAACTAATTGATCTCACCCAGGAAACCATTCCAAGCAGCCAACTTCGCAATACCAAAGAAAAACTCACCCCCCACTCTTACCCCTTCAAACCGTACTCAGAACAAGAAGACAAAAATTTTTCTGTTACCACAACCGCTTCCTCAAAAAACACACAAAAGATTTAATCAAGTCCAAATTAGATCTCACTTACCTTAAAAACCCAACTTTTTAACACAGCCTAGCCCAAGACCACAACAATCACGGGTCACGACAAATAAAACCAAGCGGACAGGCAGCGTGTTAAAAAACTAAAGCCTTCTGGAACTTTATCAAAAAATTCAGGGGGAAACTACTCCCCCCAAAAAAATTCAAACACATCACCCCAACAACACACACACTCAACCCCCCAGGTTTGCCCCAAAACTTCTTCAAACACTCTGGGACCCCCATTTTCCACGTCAAAACCCCTCCCCCTAACGTTATTCAACACATTCAAACATAGAACACTGGAACACCCCACACACAAAAAACAACCCCGGACAGCCAAAATACATCTAGACACTCTTACCCCCAACCCCAAAAACTCGACACTCCTTTCCCCCAACCAGACATTAAAACTCTCCTCAAAAACCTTTTCCCCCAAAGGTTCCCGGTTTCCTCTGGCCTAAACCTTTTTTCCCGAAAAACCTTCCCAATCTTCATTTTCTGCCTCACAAAACCTCCCAATGCCTCCCTTTCCTCTGGGTACTTCCCTTCCCCCCTTCAAAGCTTTACGGGTATCCTCCTTCCCAAAAACCCCAAAAAAGAAACCCCTCTGCCCTAGAAACATGCCCTATCAGCCTCCTCGAAAATTTAGGAAAAATCTTGAAAAACTCATTAAACATCGCCTTCGCAGATACTGGAACATAATTTTCCCACTTTCAGATGGGCCCTTTGGGTTCCAAAAACACCCCGGGTTTCCCCAAAAGGATCCCCTTAAAATCCTTTCAACTACACCACATAAACACAAAACAAAGAAAAAAAGGACCCGCCCGGGTTTCAAAAGACGTTGAAAAAGCTTTTGGGCACTGTGTGGCACGAAAAGGGGGTTCCCAAATACAAAACTTTTGCACAATTTAACCCGCCCCTCCAAATTTCTCGTAAACCCCTGCCCCTTCCCAGACCGGGGGCCCTACCATGAAACAAATTCCAAGGCTGACTCTGACTTTCTTCACACTAAATCTGGGGGTCCCCCGGGGGGCCTTTTCCTTTTCCCCCCACCCCTACATTTTATACACTAACGACATTTCCCAAAACCTAATACCACAACTCCACACATAGCCTATGCAGACGACATTACACAACTTTTCAATCATTTCCAATATAGATACATCAAACACAAAAAAACAAAAAAGGGTTTTACAGGATTTGCCATCTGGGAACCAAAAAAGGAGGTCAAAAAAACCCAAAGCAGCAAAAACCGATTACGAAATTTTTAAATACAAAGGAAAAGTGATCCTCCATTACCTTTTCGAAAATCGAACAGCTGACACCCGCACTTACTTCCCTAACATCACCAATCTGTCACGTCCCCTTTGGGGTTTAAACTTGAAAAACCTTCCTCGTTTTTTAAAGGACACATTCACTCAAGGCAGGGAATTTGCTAGTAAGGCCCTTTCGGGGGCCCCTACAAGCGAAACATGCCTCTTTAACGGGAAAACCCAAAAAAACCTCTCAAATCCCCAATTTCTCCTCTGATAACTTACTCTCCTCTGCCCCCTCTCTTGCCCGCCAAAAAAAAACTTATTTTAAAATCAGCGTGTCCAGAAAAAAGGGGCTGCGCTGGGTGCTTGATGGGCAATGGGAGGGCTTCGGGCCCCAAGCGAGTTTTTCCATGCCCAAATTAGACTCCTTTCGTGAATCTGTACTGGAAAAGGGTCAGGACAGACAGAAAAGACAAACTTGAGACACAATGACTCTGGACCCCCTCCCCCTTGGGCGAAACATTCCCCAACCCACAAACCCAAAACACCTTTTCTACCCTTTCATGATCCGCCCCCGGACCCTACTTACGAAAAACCCTTTAAACCGCTGACAGGTACCTTCTAAGACAGGACCATTCTCTACCCACGTTGCCTTTTTTTTTTGGGGGTTTAAGACATGACTCAGTTCGCCTCCTCCTAGCTTAAAGGTCGCAAGCCCCTTACTCCCACCACCCCACCCGGAGCCCCCAACAAAGAACCGGAATTTCTCTTTTTAAATATCTGTCCCACATCGCCTTTGCCGGGTTTAAAGCCCTGGCTTTATTTCTACGACTAAGAACACTCCTCCCACACTATTCTTCGTCTGCCCCTTTTCCCCGCCCCCCCTTTGGGATTTTACTGACCTTTCGTTTTTCGTTCTTTCCCTCGTATTTTAGAATGATAAAGGTCCCAGGCCCGAAACTTTTCTATAAATATGTTTTATGTTTTGCTTACGTGTCTTTCAAAACCAAACTTGTGGGTATTTATTACCAAGGTTTATACCATCTTTCTAAACACTGAAAACACACTAGGGCATGCATACAGAGAATATTTTTCTCCCCCAAAGCTAATAGTTTGGGAACCGACCACTTCCAGAAACTGTATTGCTAAATTTTGGGATACCACGGCCAAATCCTCAAAAAGCCCAATCTAGACACCCTTTCTCCCCTGCGTTTCGCCTCCCTTTAGAGAAAGCTTGATGAACTGCGACATGCTCGAAGGAGGCCTCATTACGTCCGCTCGATTTTTCACTTCCTACCCAAACAAAGGAGCAAAATATAACTCAGCCAAGTTACCACTGCCAACACCAACAGAAATTGAACTATCACAAAACTAAAAGCCTGTGTTCCCCAGCAAATGGACAAAAAGGGACGCCCAAAAAAAATCAAAAATAACTTTCTCCTATACACTAACCTCCCCAGACAGAAGCCCTAGCCTGGGCCAATTTTACTACTGCATCAACAAAAAAACATAATCTGGTGGATATGGAAACCAAAAACCCAACCTTTTTGGAGCCCCGGGTTTTCAAAAGGGCTTTGTCCAAGGAATAACACCTGCAGCTACTGGGCCTTCAAGCCCGGGTCATTCCCAAAAGATACACCCAAAGCACTCAGGAATTTGGGCCAACAACGTGATATCGTCATTCAACCGCTGACAAAGGGGGTGGTGTGGTGTTACCACACTGCGACTACAAAAATAAAGTTTTAAAATCTTTAAAATGCCAACCTACCCCCTGTATCGGAATCGTGCTACTTCAAAGACCCAACTTTCCTTCAAAAGGCCGTAGATCTTCGAAAATAGAAAAAGGCAAAAAACTACTTAAAACTTTTACCAGGTCAACCCGAAACCCACGCCTGTATGGCCCTTCCTAAGACACAAAACCTGGCATCCCACTACCCCCTAACTTCGGCATAGGGAGCCCCACACAGACTACCGCCACCTTGCCAAATACCTTTCACCCTTTCTGGGCCTATCAGTCAAGCCCACCTAAAACACTCAGGTGACCTCTCCAATTTCCAACCTGAATTAAAAAAACAAAACATGGCTTCCTTCGATGCACACCCCTTTTTAAAACCAAAACTTTCCCTACTGCCTGCAAAAACATTCTGAGACAGAGGTCACTAAAAACCCACGACCCCCCCTTTACCTCTTCTGATTTCATAATCTAGTGGAACTGTGTGTTAAATTTAACTTCTTCAAGTACAGGACAACTGTTACAAACAATGCTTTGGGGTGGCAAGGGCAGCCCCCTCGGCTGGCTTGCAACCCCCTTCTGGGAAAAAGGAGACGAGAAATCAGCACCCTCATTCCCCAAAACGTTCCTGGCTAAGATACTTGATTGAATTTGGTTTTTTTATCCCAGACGTCTCAATATCCGGCCCCTTTTCAACAAAATCAAAGCAGTTGAACCATCAATAAAGTTTACACTTTAACTCGAAAATGGGCAAAAATTCCTTTTTTCGACTTTTTTAAATGTGCCGATCTCCCGCAGTGACAAACTTTTCTTCAAAATGAAAAGAAAACCCCAACAAAGGACGATCTTATCACTTTTTTTTACACCCAAAATACCCGCACTAAGAGAGGAGTCCTCTGGCTTCTTCTTGAAGTTTCGCACCCACCCCTTTTTTTCTAGAAAAAAGAATGCAAATTTCATAAACAAGCGTTTACACGTCTCAGTTTCCCATCTTTCTTCATCCCAGATTGCAGACTCAAGGGACAAGCTATCCTCAAAAAACCGCCCATGGAACAGCCCCTAAAAGTTATATTTTTTTCCCCTGGGCGATGTTGCCACGAATCCTCGCCGGGGGATTGGAATAACTCAACGTTTCCACCAAAAAAACATCCTCTATCAAAGACCTCATACTAAAAAGCAGCCCCACACCTTAACTTTTTCCCGCAGGCGTCTACACTACCCTGGGGTTCTGTCCCATGAAATTGTAGGCGAACAGGAGAGTCTTTCAGTCCGCCTGAATGGCATCGAAATGCCTTAACGAGACGTGTAAGGGAGCCTGTGCCTCCAAGGACTCCACGGGGCATTTGAGAACTGGGAAGAGGCACAACTGTTCCACCGAACCAACCTCAGACGCCCACGGTGCCGAAGCCCACAAATCACCGTCACCGACACTAAGAGCGCAACACTGGGAAAAACAAAATTTTAAAAAAATTGGGGATACATGAACTTAAGCAGCACCAACCCGCAACACAGGGTCACGGATTTCATCGCCCTCCCCGTCCTCATAAAACGCGGGGTTTGTTTGAAAAACCCCCTGCCTCGCATGGGCCATAGGGTTTCTACATTTTTCCTTTCCATTCTTATTTCTTTGACATTCCCGGGTCACGGCGCACATCTCACTCTCCGCCTATATATATAATGTCTTTCTACCTCTGTATACATAAAAATTAATTAAAAATTAATTAAAATTAATTAAAAATCAATGTATCCGCCATTATGGTTATACTGCACTACAGTCCCCCTATGATCCCCACGATGGGGTTGCCATCCTTGTCAATTCCAACATAAAACATGAATTTCTCCCAATCCCTTTTATTCACCAACACTGTCTTGCGGTCAGAATACACACCCACCTTGGCCCCTTTATCTTTTTCACCACCTATGCTCGCCCAAACACTACTCTCAACATACACGACCTCTCCTTAGTCTTCAACTACACCAACACACCAACTTACCTACTAGCTGACATGAATGCCAAACACACTGCCTTTCATCACACCAGTAACAACCAACTTGGTCACCAATTACTCAACTTCACAAACCATAAACACCTAATTCATCTTGGCCCAGACTTCAATACCTTCTTCAACCCACACGGCCAAGGCAAACCAGACATCATTCTGGCAACCGAGCCAGCTCTCTATTTCAACTTTACATCTCACCTGGCCCTATTACAGGCTCGAATCACATCCCAGTCATCTTACACACTCCTCCAACCCTATCCTAAATTCCAACCACACCTTCATTCTCCTACAAGAACGCTGACTGGGATGCTTTCAAACAACACATAGACAATATTAACCACACCTATGACTACAACAACAAACCTATCTCTGACATCGATACCAACTTGATCTCATCCAGACACCATTACACAAGCAGCCAACATCGCAATACCAAAAAAAAAACTCACACCACTCGTTATTCCTTAAAACCCGTCCCCTCAAAAACAAGAAGACAATTATCTGCTACCAAAACCCGCTTCCTCTACACACACATAGATTTAATCAAGTCCGATTAGATCTCACTTACCTTGGGAAACAACATTTTACACAGCCTGACCAAGACCACAACAATCACTGGTCACGACTAATACAACAAGGGGACAGGCAGCGTGTTAAAAACACTAAAGCCTTCTGGAACTTTATCAAAAAAATAAAGGCACTAACTCCCACCAACAAATTCAAACACATCACCCACAACAACACACACATCTCAGACCCACAGGCTGCTACCAACATCTTCAACCCCATCTGGGAGAACATCTTCCACGCTCACCCACCTCACCTAACGTTATTCAACACATTCAGAACATAGAACACGGAACACTGCACACACACAAAAAAACAACACCAGACAGCCACATACATCTAGACACTCTTACCTCCTCCCAAGAACTCGACACTCCTTTCACCAACACAGACATTAAAACTCTCCTCAGACACCTTCCTCCAAAGGGGCTCCTGGTGCCTCTGGCCTAAACCTTTATTATCCTGAAACACCTTCCGACTCTATCATTACTGCCTACACAAACCTCCTCAATGCCTCCCTTGCCTCTGGATACTTCCCTTCCCTCTTCAAAGCTGCTACTGCTATCCTCCTTCCTAAACCCAATAAAGACCATTTCTGACCCTAGAAACTATCGCCCTATCAGCCTCCTCGAAACTTTAGGAAACTCTTTGAAAAACTCATTAATCATCGCCTTCGCAGATACCTGGAACATAATTCTCTATTTTTCAGAGGCCAGTTTGGCTTCAGAACACACAGATCCACACAGGATGCCATTAACATCATTCTCAACTACATCCACATAAACACAAAACAAAGAAACAGGACAGCCTGGTTGCAAAAGACGTTGAAAAAGCTTTTGACACTGTGTGGCACGAGGGGTAAAGGGTACAAATCTCACTAACTTCAACCTGCCTCTCAATACTCGTAAACTCCTCTGCAACTTCCTAGACGGCCGTACCATGAGAAATAAAATTCCAAGGCTTTTTACTCTGACTACTTCACACTAAATCTGGAAGTCCCCAGGGATCTGTCCTTTCCCCTACCCTCTACATTTTATACACTAACGACATTCCAACACCTATATACCACAACTCCACACACTAGCCTATGCAGAAAGACATTACACAACTTATCACTCATGCCAATATAGATACACTTTACACACAAAACACAAAATGAGGTTGACAGGAAGCCATCGGGAAAAAAATGGAGGGTCAAAACCAATGCAGCAAAATCCAGCATTACGTATTTTAACTAAGGAAAAGTGATCCCCCCATTACCTGTCGAACTCAGAACAGCTGACACCCGCACTTACTTCCCTATCACACAAACTGTCACTGTCCTTGGGGTTAATCTTGACTACCTTCTTTGTTTACACGGACACATTCACTCAAGGCATGCAAAAGCTAGTAAGGCCCTTCCGGGCCTCTACAAGCTGAAACATGCCTCTCAACGCATAAAAACTACACCTCTACAAATCCCTAATACGTCCTCTGATAATTACCTCCTCTAGCCCTCTCTCTTGCAGCAAAACAAACTTACTTAAACTGCAGCGTGTCCAGAACAAGGCGCTGCGCTGGGTGCTTGATGTCAGATGGGAGGGCTTCGCCACAAGCGAGTCTCTCCATGCCCATTTTGAGTCCCTGCGCTGAATCTGTACTGGAAGAGGCTCAGTGACAGACAGATAGACAAACTTGAGACACGACATGACTACTGGACCTCTCTCCTTGACGAAGAACATTCGCAGACCCCCAACCAACACAACCTTTTCTACTCCTTGCATGATCCTGCTCCGGCCCTACTTACAATAACCTTGGATCCGCTGACAGGTACCTTCTAAGACAGGTACCATTCTCTGACCCACGTTCGCCTTAGCTTTTTTGGGTTAAGACATGACTCAGTTCTGCACTCCTCTCTAGCTCTAAAGGTCGCAAGTCCCTTACTCCCAGCTCACCCCACCGGAGTCCCAACAGAAGAACCGGAATTTTCTCTTTTCAATATCTGTCCCACGATCGCCCCTTTTCTGCTGGTTAAGCCCTGGCTCTATTTCAACGACTAAGAACACTCCTCTTTCCCGCACTATTCTTCGTCTGTCCCGTCTTCCCCGCTCATCCCATTTGGGATCTTACCTGAACTTTCGTTCGTTCGTTCGTTCCTCTGTATGTTAGAAGTGATCAAGGTCCCAGGACCGAAACGTTTTCTAATAAATATGTTATAGTGTTTGCTTACGTGTCTTTTTAACCAACTTGTCGGTATTTATTACCAAGGTTTATACATCTTGTCTGACACTGCAACACACTATGGACATAGCATACAGAGAATATCTTTCTTCCTACTCAAAGCTAATAGTCTTCGGAACCGACACATCTTCCTAGAAGACTGTATTGCTGAGATGGTGATACCACGGCCACTCCTCGACAACTGACCAACAAACTAGACACCCTTTCTCTCCTGCTGTTTACGCCTACTTAGAGAAAGCTCTGATGAACTGCGACATGCTCAGAAGGAGGGCCCCATTACGTGCCGCTCAGATTCGTGCTTCACTTCCTACTCCTAACAGAAGGACTGCAGAATAATACTCAGCCAAGTTACCACTGCCAAATCCAACAGAAATTGAAGCATCACGAAAACTACAAGACCTGTGTTCCCACGCAAAGGACGAAAGGGGACACCAGAAATCAAAATAACTTATTTTCCTAACCTAACCCCCGAGACAGAAGCCCTACCTAGGGCTCAAGTTTACTACGGCTCAACAAAAACAAATTGGTGGATATGGAAACCAAAAAACCAACCTTTTGGACCCGAGTTTAAAAAGGGCTTTGCCAAGGAATCATCATGGCAGCAGGCCTTCAAACCCGGGGTCTTCCCAGAAAAAACACCCAAGACCAGGAACTTGGCCAACACGATGAATCGTCATTACCCCCCTGACAAAGGGGGTGGTGGGTGTTACTCAACACTGTCGACTCAACAAAAAGTCTTAAAAAATCTCCAACGACCCAACCCAAAAACCAGCCTGTATGGGAATCAGTGCTACTTAAAGTACCCAGACTTCCTTAAAAAGGGCTCGTGCATTTTACGAAAACAGAACAAGGCAAAAACACTTAAAAAATTTTACCAGGAAACCCAAAACCCACCCCCCGTATGGCCTTCCAAGACACAAAAACCCTGGCATCCCACTAGGGCCATCACTTCGGGCATAGGAGTGCCCACAAACTAGCCCCCCCTTGCAAATACCTTTTTGCGTTTTGGCACTATCATCGCCCCCCCAAACACTCAGGTGACCTCCCAATTTCCAACCTGAAAGTCAAAAAAAAAAGAGGGTTTCCTTTGATGTCACAGCCCTTTCCCAAAAGTTTCCCACTGACGCCAATCAAATTCTGAGACAAAAGGCCCCCTGAAAACCCCGACCTCCCTTTACCCCTTCGATTTCTCAATCTAGTGGGAAATGTTGTTAATTTCAAATTTTCAAGTATCAGGGCAAAAATGTTACAAACAATGCTTTTGGGGGGGCAATGGGGACCCGCTCAGTGCTGTCTTGCCAAACCCCTTTTTGGGAAAAATTGAGACAGAGAAATTCAGCACCCATTCCCAAACCGTTACCTGGCTAAGTACGTGATGAAAATTTTTGGTTTTTTTTTACCGAGACGTTCCCCAAAATCCAGGGCCCCTTTTCAAAAAAGACAAGCAGTTGAACCATCAATAAAGTTTCACTTTAACTCGAAAATGATGGCAAAAATTCCTTTTTCCCCGACGTTCTACTGTGCAGATCTCCCGCATGACAAACTTTTCTTTAAAGTGTAAAAAAACCTACCAACAAGGACATCTTATACATTTTATTCACACCAAGATACCCCCACTAAGAGAGGGTCCTCTTGGCTTTTTCTTGAGAGTCTTGCACTCCAGCCCTTGTTTTCTAAAGAAAAAGCACTTACATAACACAAGGTTTACACACTTTATTCCCCTCTTTTTTCATCGAATTTTCAGACTCAAGGGACAAGCTTCCTCAACAAACCGCCCATGGGAAAAGCCCCCAAAAAAGTTTTAAGTACCCCAGGGCGATGTTGCCACGAATACTCGCCGGGGACTTGGGATAGTAACACAACGTTCCCCCATAAACACATCCTCTATCAAAACCCCCACTACTAAACGAGCCCCAACCCTAACTTTTACAGCAGGGGTCACCTATC